>JAVSML010022367.1:0-41720 GCA_038503035.1 Crocodylus rhombifer
TCTCTCTCTCTCTCTCTCGTGTGTTTGTTGGGGGGAGGGGGGTGGAAAAGGCTTGTTTCTAAGGCCCTGTCCAGATATTACACTGGTCATGCAACAGGTACTGTGGAATTTGATGCATGACAGAAATGTCACACAATATGCATGGTCAAATATTTTCTTCTTCTTCTTCCCTCGCTTGTCCCATCTAAATCATGTTGCTTTTTCAGATCCTGGCTTTCCACCAGCTTTGGTCATACATATCTTATTCTTCCAACTTCTTTTCTCTCATGTCCCTCTCCACTATGTCTCTCCATCTCATTCTGGGTCTTCCTCTTCCCCTGCTCCCTGGTAATACCATTCTGGTAACTTCTTTTCCCACATAGTCTTCCCATCTCCTTTGAACATTCCCATACCATGCCAATTTTCTCTCTTGTACTTTCTTAGATGCCTCCAACTACCTTCACTGATCCTGTGATGTAAGTATTCCTTCCCTTATCCATCTTTATCACTCCACACATCCATTGGAGCCTTCTCATATCTGACACATTCAGTTTCCTTTCTTGAGTTTTCTTCAGGGGCCATGTCTCCATCCTGTACAATAGTGCTGGGTGCACACATGTCCTGTAGGCTTTCCCCTTCAGCTTCACTGATACTCTCCTGTCACATAATAGTCCTGTCACCAGTTTCCAGTTTGTCCACCCTGCTGTTATTTGATGGTTCAGTTCTTCATCTAACCCTGCATTCTGCTGAATGGTTGACCCCAGATACTTGTACTTGTCAACTTTTTAAACATGTTTCTCATCCATTCTTATTAATTTTCACTGATTATTGATTACAATTGATTAGTATGATATTATTTGGCATAGCCAAATACTATAAATATCACAAGATACTTCCATGCACCACAAAGATAGTGCTATTTCAACAGGCAACTCATTGTGGCTGATGCACCATCCAGAGGTAAACTGGTTCAACATCCAACATACTGTATACATCCTGCAAAAAATATAATGTCTGGAAGGGCCTGGATTCCTCTATAAATTACCCTTAATATATCTACCCTCTCCAATATGTCTGTTAAAGTCATGAAAAGTAGAGTTTATTAAGCAAACTCTCAAGTATTGAGCTGACCCAGCGTATAGTCCGAGGAAGTGTTTATATGAAGCTGGTTGTAAACAATCACTTCTACGTCATTCTGTTGTTAACTTGAAGTCTCTTGTCCAGGTCATTCCACCTTAGTCCTGTTCCTTGAGGACCAAGGTAAAGCTGCTAAAATTGTTCAGAGATTCCAATAGGCTGGCTCTGGGGCTGTGTGAACTCTTACACATTTCCTATATAAAACATTGCTAATAAGAAAGAAATGGTCCAGCAAATGGGATGTGCACAGTAAAGACACAGTGAAATTAGCATATGCTGGCTGGTAGAACAGTAAATAAGCTGATAAATAAAAGTTTGGTGGTTAGGGCTGCAGGAATGAGTTCTACTTATTATGGCTGAAAAGTACAAATGGCATAAAAATCAATTTTTTCCCACACTCCAGGTATTGCTTTAAGGAAACAATAAATTCAGACAATCAGCTGCACTGAAAACTCAACAATACAACATATTGGTAGAGATTTGGGAATGTTCTTCTAACTGTTCCCTTTCTTGTTAATATAAAACTGGGTATTGCCTCCAGGACAGAAGGTACCAACATGATAGATTTCATTTATACTTCATTAGATTCTGTGGTAGTGGTATGTCAGTAGACATTCTTACAGAATGAGGCAACTAGATGAATGCAGGTATTAAAGGGATTAAGTTTCCTGCTGCTGAAGTGCAGGTAATTGCTGGTACACCAGGACACACTGGCATAATTCATTTGCCTTGACTTAAGCAAGGCATCTAAAACCAATTAATCTAACCAGTTCTGCCTCAGGACATGTTGACGGAAGTACTTCTAGCAGTGGAACGTGTACGTGTATAACTCAGTAGGCCAATCTGCAAAAAAGCAAGCTTTAACTATTTTCACTGAATGCTACCCAGAATCATATGATACATGCATTGTCTATAGCTTCTGCCTCTGTCACCCTTAAACCCAGCATATCTTATGTGCAAATCATTTCTCTTTGATCCTTGCACAGTATTGTTGCCTATCTGAAGCCAGGGATTGGGATTCCCAGCCATCAGGTGATATCCTTGTTATAGGTTGGAAATATATATAAGCCTACCAGAAACCTCTGAGTGGAATAAGCATCTTTCCCTACTCCAAAAGAAGGAAAAAAAAGCTTTAGAGAGCCTCATTTACAAATTGTATATTCCCACATTCTGCTAGTCACACTTGGAAATCACCCTAATTGGTCCAGACTTAGATTTTAGTTGGAAAATGGGATGTAAAGAAACAAGGGAAATGGGGGATAGGTTTTTTTATATACATGAAATCAAGAGAAAACATTTCCTAGTAGTAAGAACTTCAGTCCTAGGTCTTAAATACTCTAGACTTTCGCATGCTGAGAACTCTTAAACAGAGAGGCTGTACAGCAGCAGTTCCCAAACTGTGGGTTATGGCCCCAAATGGGGCTGCAACATCAGCAGTTGGGGTTGCAGGCATGGGGAGCTGTGCTTTGTGAGTGATGGGCCATGATGAGGAAATGGGGCCATAAACAGAGTCATGATGAGGAAAAGTTTGGGAAGCACTGTTGTAGAGGTTGGCCAAAGTTTAGAAGAATATTAACAGGGTGGAGTCAAGGTTTGTTCTATCTAGCATTTAAAATGAGGTGAGTCACAAAGCTGGGACATACAGTATCTCAAGTAGGACTAGGTGAATAGCTCCAATGAAGCTAGAGTCAGATCTCTAGAGAGATCTAGCAAGCTCTACTCTTAGATATCTAGACTACTAACGTTTAGTGAACCAGATGAGTATGATTTATGGGAGGGAAAGCGGCATGGCCACACAGAGCTCTTGTCTAATAGAAGGGCATTGAATGAATAATTACAAATTAACTGAGTACCTTATCCTTTTATCTGAATGTCATGTTCTTTCTGAGAGCCACAGCTGCAGTTTTGTTCCCTTCCTGGTCTCTTTGAGTGTTCCTCATATTTCAGAGCCTTGATTTTATTTCCTTAGGCTGGAGGATCATCATTCTATAACTTACACAGGACTCTGGGCATCAGTGTCCTATGTATTAACTGTTTTCACCCTTCACATCAACTTTAGTTCTGACACTGGCTGTTTTCCCTTCAGGAATTTGTGGCCAATAGTGGCACAAAAGTCTTCTTAAAACAAAAGTGTCACTTATTTAAGATAAGAACGTAGGCTCCAATTTTAGTTTTTGCCAGTGTGCACTTTTTTTTTTTTGGTGTCCCTGTGCATGCCCATGTCAAGCCCTTGCATTCCCTGTGTATGTTGCTTCAACCCAGATCACCTGACATGGCTTGTAGCTGCTGAACACAAGCTAATATTTCTCAGTGTGTGCTTGAGCCCTGGAGCTCCCATGGAGTTGGTGCCTATAGATAGGAACAAGGTTTTTCAAGAAAAAGGGATATTTTTAAACAACCATCCACACTTACTTAAACCTCAGGAATCCCATTACAGCAGCCTAAGTAAACCTAGCATCTCAACCACTGTGGGTCCCTGTGTCTCAGATTGGTTGCCTCTCTTGATGCTGTTGCTTTAAATTCTGTCCTGATGTTTTGTTGCATTCGCGGACCATCTTCATTCCTTGCTAAGACCAACTTCGTAGTTTGGAGGTACTACAACTAAAACGAGCTCTGTCCACTCCCTTCCCTCTTCCTATTCTGAAACCAGTGCCAGGGCTGGGAGGGAGGAGTGGCATTGCTAGGGGAACAGCAGCTTCAGGTTTGCAGGTGCTCTAAACAGCAACTGATTTCCCCAACTCCAGGACCCAAGAGCAAACTGCTGTTGGGTCTAGGGGATTGTTACAACTCATGGAGCTTCCTGCAAAGTGCCATGAGTTACAACAGAAAGCTGCTTTTCTGTCTGTGCCTTCTTTCTTTTTGTGCCTGTTGTTCTAGTCTCCTATTGCACTGAACCAGTTTACAGGTGAAAATACAGTATTCACACACTATCCCAAGACACCTCCAAATTAATCACACTGAGTTCTCCCAGAATATATGTCCTTGTTCCTGTTTTGCATATAGATTCAGAGGGTTTATAAGGTTGGGTTGGGAGATTTACCAGCTAATAGTGATAGGTAAATATTTTTTTCCAAGTTTTCAGGTTGGAGTTTCAGCTAGTTTTGTTATTTTTCAAGAGCTCCCAGACACATTGAGTATAATCCTTATTGCTTTCATTAACCAGCAAGTACAAGGGTTACATATATATATGCTACCTATCAATTTTGCATAAATGTATTCATTAATAAAAATATAGTATTGAATCCTGGTAAATGGCAACACATTTCCAGAGACACCAGCCATTCATTGGCCTGAACACAATTTTCTTCCTCCCCTTTGCCCAGGAAATTGCCAACATATTCTTAGCTAGAATACAGCTCTGTAGGCCTAGTCAGATAACTCTAGTAGCTCCCCTTCCTCTGTATGTAATTATGTGGCCCCTAAGTAAATGATCTTATATGACATCTAAGTAAATGATCTTATATTTACAATGTCTATATTTTTGTTTCCATTTTATAGATGGGAAACTGAGGCACAGATATATTAAGTGACTTGTGCAGGGTCACAGGAGAATCTTTAGCACAGTTGCAAGGCCACAGAAGAATAATTCAGCTCATAGAATTTAGCTTAAGAAGAAAATTTGAAAGCAAAAATAAATATTTATAAAAGACTATGTTCTCAGCAAACATCATCAGGAAGACCAGAGCAACAAGGTTGCAGAAAAGTGCATTCTGCCTCTCCTGTAAGCTCACAAATGCATGATAGCAACCTTTTGACAAAGGACTTGAAGGCATGTACTGAGATGGCAGTGGATCCAGGGAGGTGCAGTCATGCATTTGCACCTCCCCTCTTTGATTCCTACTCTACCTAAACTTTAAAAACAACTGCCTAGGAGGGGCAGTGGCATTTCTATCCAAGCAGCAATGGCAGAGTCAATTGACTTCCTGGCTCATTATCATCTCACTAATTCCTGTAAATGTCTCTCCACTAAGTTAATGACCCTCTCTCCTTTTTAATGGTCTTGATGTTTCACTATTCAAATTGTCTCTTCTGAAATTTTGTTGTTTGTTAGCCAATCCTAGTAATGTTTCTCTTCTATATTACAGCCCTACAGACTGTTTTTAACTCTAGCTAAAAATGTTAATGGAAGTAATATTAACACAGGATGGAGAAATGAGTGACAGTGATGTAGTGGAGGCACCACTAAGATGATCAAGAAGGCTAGATTTTGTTTTATGAATCTGAATAAGAGATTTACATTTAACTATAATGACTACAGAACTAATGATACAATATCCTTTGACTATTTTTTTTACTAGCTTGTTGAGCTTTTTTAATCTTTATATGTACACTAGCAAATTTTAATTTGTTTTTGCTTTTATCTTAAAGAAAAGTTTGTGGTGTGGTATGTGACAGGCCAGTATGGGGTGCTTCTGTGCTCAGCCACCCACCTCACTGCGCCCGACTACCTTCCAGTCTCCAAGTCCCTCCCTGGGGGCGCCTCACATCTGGCCGACCCCCTTCCTGGAGCACACCTGCTAGCCTGGGGGTAGAGCTGCCATCACCCAGGGATGGGCTTGATTCTAGTTCTCTGTCCCCTGGGAAACATAGGTCTAGTAGCCCTCAAGGGTACTTGACTCACTTCAAGAACTTGGGGTGCTTCCCTCAGTTAGAACACCAAGTAGTGGTGTCCCTTAGTCAGCAAAACCAAGGGGACCCCAACACATAATCTAGACCCACTCCCAATAAGTCTCCCATGCTAGGTACAAAGAACTTTATTGTTTACCAGGAGTAGGGCTGGAATAGGGTACAGAGTTGAGTAGTATCAGAGAAATCCTGTAGAGCAAACAGGGTGGCTGGGTAGACTTTGATTACACATCTGAGTTACTGCAGGCTATATATCTTGTTAGATCTCAGATAGCTTACTCACAAGTATCATCCAGAGGCAGGTGGAGATTCACTCTGGAGGCAGTTCTTTGATCATGAGTTTTTAGAGAGAGAGAGAGCAAGTTTCAAATGGTTCAGCTCCTCTCTCTCTCTCTCTCTCTCTCTGAGTTTTCCTCATGGCTGCTGCCTTCTCCTCCTAGGCAGTCGTTAACTTATAAAGCGCTTGTGACCTCATTTACCTGGTCCAATGGAGGCCAGCACCTGTTAGCTGTCAGCCAACCAATTTGAAATACATCACTGGTTGCTGGGCAGACTGGCAGTCTCTAGCCCGCCAGAGAGTCCAAGGCCCTCACCCAGGGCCTTGCGAGTCACATAGGCAGAGGGAAAAGGTTTCCCCCCTCCCTCAGGAACGTATCCAGCTCAGGTTACCTAAAGTAAGGTGTGTATCCTCTGCAGGGCCCATCCTAACCAAATTGTCACATAGCAGAGTTTCTGGGGAGAAACAGAGGTGGCCTTCTGCCACATGGTATATGTGATGTTATGCCACACCCTCTGTGCCCCACTTTTCAAAATCCTAGATCCACTTATGTCCAGAGACTTCCTTGTCCCATGTGACATCTTCAGCATTAGTCCCGTAGAATTATAGATTTGCAACTGACTTCTCCTGGCTTCATACAATTAATAGTAACTTCAGCTTCCCAAAATTTAGATCCAACATTTACTGGGGCTTCTGTGAGATTGGATATGATTTATTTTGAATTAAGACATTTAATTTGGAACACCAAAGCGGTATTTTTGAAAACACCCTCCTGAAAGAAAACAGATTCCATCAAAAGATTCATGGAAAAAACTGCCTTTCTGATCAACAGTACATCATTGCATAGTGTAATCTCTTTACTACGTTCACTTCTTATGAAAAATGCTATGACAAATGTTAGAATTTAGGGTAGCGAATTTATAGTAAAGAGCTCAGTAATTGGATTCCAAGAGCATATGTATAGCTAACAATGTGCTGACTTCATGGATAAATAATGGTCTCATTCTAAGGAACAAGATTCTGCTTGGGACACAACCTGCACATTTTAGGCTCTTTTGTTGCTTCTGAGTAGCATGTGACAAAAAATATAAATAAAAACAATCCCCATGTTTAATTTATGCTATGAGTCATCAGAGGAGGAAAGAAAAATATTCACCTATCTGAAACTGACTTTGTAACTAGAAATATAAAAGGAGTCAAGAGTCTAGGTTTCCCTTTGTTTGTACAGCACCTAGCACAAGAGAGTCCTGAGCCTAATGAGGCAGTTTGAGGACACAATAAGAATAAAAACCATAGAGTGAAAGACAAGGGATGAACTATACCCAGGGGCAGAGCTATGTAAAACAGGATTACAAGCTACCCACAAATTTACAGATAGCCCTTAAAAATACATCTTAAAATAGCCTGTCCATAAAGTCTGAAAAAATAATTGAGCCTCTATAATAAGTCCTGAGTTCATTTCAAGATTTCCTGCCTAAATGAAGCTACATTCAAATGTTCCTGCTAGATGGAGAGAGCAGAGCTTCACCACATGGTGTCTAAATGAGAGCACTGCTTGGTGCCCTGCAGTGAACTGTTATGACTCTCTGGCTCATTGGAGCCTCTGTAACTCCTTGTGGATGGAGCTGCAAGGGTGGGAGGCAGGGACGGTTGTGGCACTTGGGGAGTAGTAGCACAGGGCGAGTAGTGGCACTTGCTAGGACAGATGGAGCAGGGCTGGTCAGGCTGAAGAGTCAGGCTGAGAAGGGCAACATGGTGCAGAGGGCAGTCGGGGGTGTCAGGGTGTGGGGTGAGTAGGGCACCCCTGTGGTGGGGACAGTGTAAATCCATTGCTGTAGTCACACAGTAAAAACATACATCATTAAACAATTTGCTTGGCAGTAAAAAGTTTACAGATTGTCAGTAAAAAAAAGTCTTGGGTTGGAAACCCTGGGCACAGCCTTCAGTCAGAGACTTTAATAGATAAAATGTAGAAGAATAAGGAGATTAAGAGAAGGACAAGGGGCTACTCAGATTACACTGTAATTGGTCTAGTGAATCTTAAAGGGTCTGATTAAAGTAAACACTTAAAATATTTGAAGGTGTCTGATCCTTTATGAGTCTCCCTTTCCCTTTTATTTTCTTTCCTCTCAATCCAATAAGATCTTATATATCTATCATATTTACTTGAATATAAGATGACCCTGGTTATAAAATGACCCCTTAATAATTAGATTCTATATATCAGCAGTTGTCAACTGGGGATACGCATACCCCTGGGGGTACTTGAGATGGCCCTAGGGGGTACATGTGGGCAAGTGGGGACAGAGCACTGCCACACACCATCCCACACTGCTACACAAGCATTGCCCACCTGGCCGGATGCAGAAGGTGGGGGAAATATTTGGTTGCATGTCACCCACCCCACTTCCGCTCCGCGTCCAGCCACCAGGGGTACACTGCTCCACATCTAGCTGCCAGATACAAAAAGGTTGAAAACCCCTGCTACATATGGAAAATGTATAAATTTGATACCATTTTCCAGGTATAGAGTCTAATTATTGGATGTTTGCTTTGAATTTGTCCCTCTCCCGCTGCTGCAATATGGAAAAAAAATCTGGGGGGTTAGGTAGCCCCTTTGCTCTCTGCCCCCCCCCCAACTTCTTCCTCTGCTGCACCTTCCCCAGTCCTTACTTTCAGACCCTGCTGTCCCTGAGCACATGGAAGTGAGGAGCAAATCTGAAAAAACTGACCTTAAAATAAACTTAGCTGTAGCAAATTGCATATAGTACCCATAGACTAGCTCACCCAGAAATTTGCATTTTATATTTTTTTGAAACTGCTGCAAGTTTTAGTATAGGTACTCCATAAACACACTTTTAAATAGCACTTAGCACCTACTTAGAGACTAAACGGTGCATGTTATTAGTACAAAACCAACAGGCTCATGATTTCCCATGTAGTTAATTGGACTGGGCTGCAACAGAGACGATAGCATTTCAAGGCATGGTGACCCCATAGCTCAGCACTACTCAGTCTGTGTGTGTACTTCAGATATGCAGATACAGATAGGGCAACCTGGTCTAGCTTCACCTCATGGAGAGTGGGGCTACACTATATATGTATCTATATATATATCTATAGCTATAGATAGATAGATGTCCGTGATTAGTGTGGCCTATACATATACCTGTCCATGAGTACCTGTTCTACACATTTGTTCTATAGGTCTATCAGCAATTTTCGATTTGATCAAGCCTTATCTCTACAAGACCATCGTTGCAATGAAGTTTATTATTCTCATTAAGAAACTGGGGGGCTGTGGTATAGACACCCACACAGTCAAATGGGTTGCCAACTGGCTGGAGGGCCGCACCCAGAGGGTGGTAGTGGATGGGTCCTTCTCAACCTGGAAGGACATGGGCAGTGGGGTTCCGCAGGGCTCGATCCTCAGGCCCGCACTGTTCAACATCTTCATCAGTGATTTGGACGAGGGGGTAAAAAGCACCCTGTTCAAATTTGCTGATGAACCTAAGATGTGGGGGGTGTGGGCACACTAGAAGGTAGCATCAGGCTTCAGTCAGACCTAGACAGGCTACAAGGGTGGGCGGACGAGAATAGGATGGGTTTCAACACAGACAACTGCAAGGTAATGCACCTTGGGAGGAACAACTGGCACCATACCTACAGGTTAGGGAACTCCCCTCTTATCAGCACGGAGGCGGAAAAGGATCTGGGGGTCATCATTGACTCCAAGATGAGCATGGGCTGGCAGTGTGGGGAGGCAGTTAGGAAGGCCAATCGCACCTTGTCATACATCCACAGATGCACCTCAAGCAGGTCCAAAGAGGTGATCCTCCCCCTCTATGCGGCACTGGTCAGGCTGCAGCTGGAGTACTGCACCCAGTTCTGGGCACCACACTTCAAGAGGGATGTCGACAGTATGGACAGGGTCCAGAGGAGGGCCACTCACGTGATCGGGGGACAGCAGGGCAGGCCCTATGAGGACAGGCTACGGGACCTGAACCTGTTCAGCCTCCAAAAGAGAAGGCTGAGGGGGGATCTTGTGGCCTGTTATAAACTAGTCAGGGGGGATCAGCAGGCATTGGGGGAGTCACTGTTCCCCCGAGCACCGCCAGGAGTGACCAGGAATAACGGTCACAAGCTGGCAGAGGGTAGGTTTAGGTTAGATATCAGGAGGCGCTACTTCACGGTCAGGGCAGCTAGGGTCTGGAACCAGCTTCCAAGAGAAGTGGTGCTGGCTTCTACCTTGGGGGTGTTTAAGAGGAGGTTAGATGAACATCTTGCTGGGGTCGTTTGACCCCAGTATTCTTTCCTGCCATGGCAGGGGGTCGGACTAGATGATCTGCTCAGGTCCCTTCCGACCCTAGAAACTATGAAACTATATGAAAATTTTAATAAGGAGAGTTATGATTGGCTGATGGAAATTCTGCTTTGGGAGATATCTGGTACATCCACACAGATCAGTGCTTGCTAATCAATTTGCCTTCTAGAAATTGATTGTACAACTCTATGAGGAAAGTAGTTGGGACATATCTTTATTGCATTTTCCCTACAGCATTCTGTTTTGCCGAAGCTGAACTCTATGAACAAGAATTATAATTTGTTTGTACAGAGACTGCTTTTTGTTTCATCCTACTACCAGGATTTCCTACTCTATTTCCACAGAAATGGGGGTAAGAAGGGCAGACATATAGCAAAGACAATTGTTTGTAATGCTTTTGCTTATTTTCCCTGATTTGATATGCATTCAATGGGAGGGGAATGCTTGGAACACTCTGCTCCTGACACTGGGGTTACAAGATTCAGTTTCCTAACCTTGGCTCCTGATTTCTAGTCTGTGTCCTGGTTCCCTGCTTCTGACCCTACTTGAATCCTTACTCCAGTTCCAACTATAACCCTCTACCATTGGGTCCAGCTCCCGATGTCTTAGTAGTGTATCTGTTCCAGGATATGGCACAGTATAGATATATCTCTAAATTATCACTCCTTTTAATCTTCCCTGGGTTCAGAATGGTTTCATAATGGAGGAAAAACTTCATTTGGTTTTGGTTTGTTCATTCTGAATTCTTTCATCTGATTGTGATATATGGTTATTGAACAAAACAAGCCTTTCTTCATTGCGTATTGTAGGGTCGCGGTTCCAGGGTAACCATGGTCTCCTTACATCAGGGACTGCTTCCCGAGGTTAAGGGTCGCTCACCTGTAGGTTTCACACGTCTATCTCGCCTGCCACGACTTTGATGGTAATCTGGTTCAGTTGTATTGTCCGATGCATGTGAGTCCAAAAATGAGACTCCTTGCCTCTCAGGGTCCCGCGTTGGTGAGGGCCCCGCCACCCCTACACCCTCGCCCGTACCACCAGGAACGTGACCATCGCTTATGAGTCTGTCATGTAGTCCTCAATACAGAAGGACAACACAAACACAGCACCGAACCGGAGCTCTTAAGCTTGGACTCTCACTCAGCGGAGTCCACCACTTTTTCCCCTGTTTCCCCCAAAGGGCTCTGTGAGACCGCTTGGTCCTTTACTGCTGCCACAGTGAATTCACCATCTGAGTGCCCTTTTATTAAGGACTTTACGGTATATGCGCCTGTCAGGTGCCAATTGCTCCTGGCCCGCTAAATTAGTCCTTTAGCTCATTGGGCTCTCTGCCCGGGTTCACGAACCCCGCAAGGGGCTTACCCTTGCTCCAGAAAGTGTGGCCGCAGCACTGGAAGGTGCGCATCCACCCGAATGAGCTCCTGCCGGCGTCTGTCTCCCTGCTGGGCTCTTCCAGTTCCGCCCGGCTCTGCCTAGCGCCGGTGTCTCATTTATACCGGCCCTCTCTGTCCGGGCCCCTCCTTCCTCCCTACACCTGCAGGAGGTAGGTTCACACCCTGTACTCAGGGTTGGAGAGGGGTGTTGCACGGCGACTGCACCGGGGAAAGGAGTCTCGGTGTCCACCGGCCCCTTTCCTCCCTCACACATACGTAACAAAATAATGACATATATCTGAAACAATTCACTCTGTGGCATTAATGACTATGCTGAGTCACAGAGGCAGGATACCTATTATAGATGGATGTAGGTAACTTAAAGTACTGTCCGGGGAAGAGAGGATCTAGGATTTGGGCTAACCAGTCCTGAGAGAGGAAGGTTACTGAAAGAGTCTCTGATGTGAAGGGATGGTGAACATTACTGTTAAACAGAGTCTGAGTGAAAGGCCTTCTGAATTCTGTGTTCATGATGAGAGACATATACCCATTAACAACAACTGGTGCATTTGTGGAACTTTTCTGCTTGGATACATTTAAAAATGGGATCAAGATCTTATTTATTATCCATTCCCCCTCTCATTAAATTTGGTGACTTATGTAAAGATTGTTTCGGGTCAACAAACAGTAACTGTTGGATCCTAAGTGTCCAGTAAAACAAAAGATGATTGTTATATAATAAAGGGCTTAGTCCAGCTGTCTGTCTGTCCATAATGCTCTTGGAGCACTCTGATTGGTTAGTGAAACAACCAATCAGAGTGCAGAGAGCCACCACAATGGTGGGGATGGAGGGGACAGGGTGAGGCAGGCCAGTGGTGCTGGCTTCCCCACCCCTCCATCCCTGCTGCCATGGCAGCACTCCCCTGCCTCTGAGGAGCAGTGCTGGGGACAGCGATGGCATGGGGTGCTGGCAGAGGCAGACAGAGGGGATGGTGTGGCAAGCTCCCTCCCCCTCCTTGGAGGGAAGCGGCTGCGGTGCAGGATGATGCGTGTCAGCACTCCATCCCCATCCACCTCCACCCCCCCAACCCCCTCCGGTCATTCTTGACAGGCAATTTGCTAGTTTTGATCTAAAATGTTGAACAAAGCAGACTTCTAAGCACTGATATATGGCTAGATTCATAATATTGATTCAGGCAGCATAAAATGTCATGGCATCACTTAATCAAAAAACCCTACATATCCATGCATAGCAATGAAGAATTTAATCCAGTTTATCACAAAACCAATTTTGAAATGTTAGACTTTTCTCTTCCTTTTTCCTTTTGTTTGTATTTTGTGATACAATGAATTGGAAATCTTTGTTATCATATTTTTGTGTGTTAGTGCTCTTTTAATCACTTGCTGTTATATATTGTACATTTACCAATCAGAATGTAAGCTTAATCAGGATAGTTTACACCACAGGGAGGCTGAGTGAAATAATGTAAATCTATTTTATGATAAAGCTCTATTCCCTATGTACCTCAAAACTCAATGGAACTGCACATCTTTCCTGCTGCATTAATCTCTTCTTGGATGTTCATTGTATAATCCTGACAGTAAAATACTTTCCATGTGTCATACAGATATGCTATACAGATATGGCATGTCATCTGTGAAAATTTCACCCCTCATTGCGCCATGCAATAGAGTATTTGATGAAAAATTATAACCAGTCACTGGTCAGTGTGTCTAAGAACACTTGGTCCTACATCATCTCTTCTGATCTTTGAGGATTTGGTTCGGGTGAAATGGGATTAGAGGAAACTAGAGCACCAGTCATGGAAAATAAATTCCAAATACTTCCTAAAATCCCATCTCATGGTTATGGAGGAAGCAAAGGGTTCCTTCAATTTTGCCCTTGCAGCAATTAATTTTCACACTACAGAAAGTTTTTCCAGGCTGTAAATTGATTTCTCAACCCTAGATGCCTCTATATTGCCCTAGAAGCCAGCTCTGCATGATGTGAAAGATTGGTAAATATCTTTAGCCAACACATCCAGACACCCTCCCCAGACAGTAGCGACTATAGCAGTCACAAGACTGAATACATGCTTCCTTCTATCCCAGATTTCAGCACGTTAACAGAGCTAGGCACTGTGAAAGTGCTGAAAGAAATCAGAGTCACTACATGTAAGCCAATCCCATTCCAATCATATCTGATGAAAAATACCGAGGAACACCACTACTGACAGAGATTGTCAACAATACTATTTGAAGAGAAAGACTTGATATCCACCCTAAACCATGCCATAGTTTGGCTAATTCCCAAAAAACTCATCTCAGGACTCAGTAGACTTTCAGATTACACAATGCCAAAGCTGTTTTTGAACTAGACAATTAAGAAGCTAGTAAAGAAATTCCTTCAGGCATGCTACATATAAACCATTGAGGTATAGCCCTCCTACTTGGGTGTCATAGAATTGAGGTGATGTTGGTAGATAACATTAATGGATCACCATCTGTAGAACAGTAGAAGAGATCTATATTTGTCTATCTGCAGTATTTTATACCAGTGTCTTAGTTCAGAGGTACAACGAAGGATTCAGAGGAAGTCTCTGAAACGGCTATATTTTTTGCTTCATCATGTGGACAAAACCACTTCTCTGCCTTCAGAGCTCTCAAGTGCCACAATGTTCTTCAATCCTTTGTAATAGCTGCATGAAGCAACCAGCCCTAATCAGAATAATGTAGGAATAGCCATAGATATAAATTCTTTCCGATCTCTTCCTCACTCTTTTCTGGCAGATATTTTTCCATGGGAAAGTATCTTTAAACTATAGAGAAAAGTTGTCAAGTGGCACAAATAAGCCATTATGTCTACTGATTTTGAATGCTGTTTAGTTTGTTTTGTGTTCACTACACTTGGAGTACCTTCTCTGCTTGCCAAGATCACCTGAACTCTAGGGACCAGTGGATAACAATTAGTGTGTCCAAAAGTGACAGAGCCAGCTATATATTTACTTTGACCTTCAGCTCCACCTCCCTGGAGTACATCCATTACACTATGAGAAAGTCAAAAGCAGTTTTTATACAAATGACAAAACTCTATTGTGTATTGAAACAAGAGATTTTTCTACCTTAGGTAGAAAAGCTACAAAGGCTTATTTTGACAGTTTGTCTCTAAAAGTAAAATGTTTTGCAGCACACTAATACAGCACATTAGAAAATACAAACCCATCACCAGAATGCCTTGGCTTAATTCTTAATTAATTACTCAGGCAAAACTATTGAAAAACCTAGAAGCCTCCTTAGATTGTTGACCAAACAGGGATCAGATTCCTTTGACATCGCCTGAGCTGATAATGGTTAGTGACTTTCAAAGTCTTTTCCTCAATTGACGTCAGGCCTTTTCGCACAAGGCATTTAGTATGTTTTTTATTTAGACTGTAGTAAGCAGTACCATGCCGTATTAAAAGTTAAGATGTCTTCTGAGCAGTAGCACGGAAATGCTTACTCTGATCTCTCAGCCTTTATGCTTCATAGGGGACTCTGGTGAGCTGGATCTCTGCCACTGGTGAAAAGTGAAGGGAGATGTGAGAAGCCAAGACTCAGAGAGGGTGCTGCCCGTATCACTGCATCCCACAGATGCTCCAGGAGTGAAGCTGGTTGGAGACTCCAATATGGTCCTCGGGCTGGGACCAACACTCATCTGATTGTTAGCCTCAGCCCTGGGACCGCACTGGAGCTAGTCTGAGACTCCTATACACTTCTGGGGCCAGAACTGTACATTGCTTGTATTATCTCTGTGGAGGAGTCAGATGATAGCAGAACATGTGCTACTTAATACAATAAGGAGCTATTCCTCCTACGAAATGTATTTGCTATAATAGGAGTGCATTTAGCATGTATTTTACTTCTTAAATGTATGAACACTTGTTTTAAGTGCAGTTAACATGTGACGAGTGTAACATGTAAAGTGTAAATGTAATATGTGACAAGGCCATTGCATCATCTATGTCTGATCCATGTTTAGCATTAGCCACAGGGTCCTTAGGCTGGACAGAAGGAGAGTTGTGAGGAGATGCATCAGAGATAAAGCTGAGACCATGTGAGGAGGAGGAAGAGGCTGCTATAAAATTGGTAATAAAGTTGGAACTTGACTGACTTTTTTCTAGAGTAATTTCTGGAAGACTGAAGTAAGGGACTAATTTTCAGCTTTACCAACCCTCTCTTAGCTTATTCCTTCCTATTTTCCTATATTCAAATCCTGACCTTATGAAAAGCATTCCAAAAGGTCCCAGAAAGCTGTTGGACATTGCTAGTCCAAGCAGGAATGTGCTGCATGTAGCTTTCAATCAGAATCCAGCCCCATAGTAGCTACATGATCCTCTTCCATTCTTGTTTGTCATGTACCTGTTAATGCATGATAAAGTGCAGTTAGCTTTATTGATTGCTTCATCACATTGACAACTCATGTTCATCTTAGAGTCAAGAAGGACTTTGAGATCCCTTTCCATCACTGTGCTGCTGAGAAGGTCCTCCTCCAGCCTGTAAGCATGCTGGTGATTCCTGGTGCTTCGTTCCCTTTCCTCTAGTGTGTTAACTTTACCCCATAATTTGGTATAATCTGCGAATTTGGACAGAGTGCTTTCCATGCCCTCATCCTACTCACTGATGAAAACGTTGAACAGCACTGGTCCAAAGACCTTGTGGGACTCCACTGCCTATATCATTCCAGGATGATACCAACCCATCCACCACCACTCTATGTTTGTGACCCCAAGCCAAATTGCCACCTATCTGACTGTGTAATCATCTAAGTCACAGCCGCTCAGTTTGTCTGTGAGAATAGTATGAGATACCACATCAAAAGCCTTCTAAAAATCCTAGTAGGTGACATCTACCTCAATTTCAGCATCTAAGCATTTTACACTTAAGGGCATACTGCCTTCTTAGCCAAGTCAAGTCACCATGGCCAAAAGGAGAAATATCATGGTCTCAATCCAACAATCTGCAAAAGAATCATTAAATAAATAAGGTTATGGCAATTGTTCAATTAGTCTCCAGGGAGGCAAAGACTGAGAAAACAACAAAGTTCCTTTGACAAAATTCCAAGAATATGTAAGGAAAAGGAAATGGGGATTAGGAGCCAGGTTCAGAGACTATTGGCTGGTGAAGGTGGAATAATGGAAGACTAAGGGTGTGGCATTGTCAATCAGATTGACAAATATGTCCACATCATATGTGAGAATATCTTTTCCACAACAGCAAAAAAATGGAAGTAGAGGAAGCCTTGGACCACTAAACCAAGCGACACCCACAAGTACAGCCCAGCCTAGACCGACAACGAGAAGAACAAATACCCAGGTAAGCAACAGGGGCCAGGGCAATACTGAGATTAGGAGGCCAGTGCACACATCTTCAGGAGGCCTCAAATGCTTCTACATAAACCTTCATAGTATGGGAAACAAGCAGGAGGAACTTACACTCCTGCTAGCTGACACCAACCCAGACATAATGGGGCTCACAGAAACATGGTGGGA
Organism: Crocodylus rhombifer; assembly: GCA_038503035.1. NCBI lineage: Eukaryota > Metazoa > Chordata > Crocodylia > Crocodylidae > Crocodylus > Crocodylus rhombifer. The sequence goes on from JAVSML010022367.1 coordinate 17,245, forward strand.
CCCAACGCACAACTGGGCGGTGAATATCAAGGGCTATAGGCTGTACAGGCGGGACAGGACAGGGAGGAAAGGTGGAGGCGTGGCGCTCTACATTAAGGAGGAATACACATCCTCATCAACTAGCACAAGGTCAGACAAGGGGCACACTGAAGTGCTCTGGGTTAGAATACAAGGAAGTCGAGGGGAAAGGGACCTAACAGTGGGGGTCTACTACAGACCACCCAACCAAGGGGAAGAGCTAGTCCGGACATTCTTAAGTCACCTTATGGAGGTAGGTAGGTCAAAGGACGTGGTCATCATAGATGACCTGAACTTTCCTGACATCTGCTGGGAAGAGCAGTCAGCCAGGTCTGACCACTCACGTAGGTTCCTAGCCAAGATACAGGACCTCCATCTAACCCAGGAAGTGTACAGCCCCACCAGGGGAGATGCCTTGTTGGACCTGGTCCTGGCCATGGGTGACGACCTGGTGAGCTACTCAACCACCTGGGCAACAGCGATCGTTGCCTGCTGGAATTCACCATCCAGTGCAAGGTGGCAAAGGCCTGTAGCAAGGTAGCAGCCCTGGACTTCAGGAGGGCGGACTTCAATGAGGTAAGGAGAAAAGTCGGGGAAGCACTGAGGTCCCAGAGGGGAAGGGAGTTAGGTGTCCAAGAAGAGTGGTCGTTCCTTTAGGAGACGATCCTCCAAGCCCAAAGGGAGGTAATCCCAACACAGATCAAAGGGGGCAAGAGGGCGCAAAAGCCCCCATGGCTCACCAAAAGCATCTGGGAATGTCTCCTAACTAAAAGGGAGGCGTACACCCAATGGAAGGGAGGGGCCATCACCAGGGAGGACTATACCTCAGTTGCTCAGGGCTACACAGGGGCGATTAGGAAGACCAAGGTGGAGATGGGTCGCTAATTGGCTGGAGTGCCACACCCAGAGAGTGGTGGTGGATGGGTCATTTTTGACCTGGAGGAATGTGTTCAGTGGGGCCCCCAGGGCTCGGTCCTCAGGCCCACACTGTTCAACATCTTCATCTGTGACTTGGATGAGGGGGTAAAAAGCACCCTGTTCAAATTTGCTGATGACACTAAAATGAGGGGGGCCGTGGGCACACTAGAAGGGAGGAATAGGCTACAATCAGACCTAGAATGGATACAGGGGTGGGCAGATGAGAACAGGATTGGTTTCAACACTGACAAGTGCAAGGTGATGTACCTGGGGAGGAAGAACCAGCAGCATACCTACAGGCTGGGGAACTCCCTTCTCATCAGTACAGAGGCAGAAAAGGATGTTGGAATCACTATTGATGCCAAGATGAACATGGGCCGGCAGTGTGGGGATGCAGTCAGGAAGGCCAACCATACCTTGTCATGCATCCACAGATGCATCTCAAGCAGGTCCAAGGAGGTGATCCTCCCCCTCTATGTGGCACTGGTCAGGCTGCAGCTGGAGTACTGCATCCAGTTCTGGGCTCTGCACTTCAAGAGGGATGTGGACAACATGGAGAGGGTCCAGAGGAGGGCCCTAGGAGGAGAGGCTTAGGGACCTGAACATGTTCAGCCTCCACAACAGAAGGCTGAGGGAGGATCTAGTGGCCATTTACAAACTAGTCGGAGGGGACCAGCAGGCATTGGGGGAATCCCTGTTCATCTGAGCACTACCAGGAGTGACTAGAAATATTGGTCACAAGCTGGTAGAGGGTAGATTCAGATTAGACATCAGAAGGCGCTACTTCACGGTCAGGGTGGCTAGGATCTGGAACCAACTTCCAAGAGAAGTGGTGCTGGCTCCTACCTGGGGGTCTTTAAGAGGGGCCTAGACGAACACCTTGCTGGGGTCATTCAACCCCAGTACTTTTCCTGCCATGGCAGGGGGTCAGACTAGATGATCTGCTCTGTTCCTTACTAACTATGAAACTTTGAAACTATTTCTTTTGAGAATAGAAAAAGAAGCTTCCAGAAGCAGATGTCACCCATGGATCCACTTGAAAACTTCCCTATACAGAAAGCTTCTGAACAGTGTGCATTGGCTGTATGGGCAACTGGTACCTCCTGAGTCTGGGGGCACCCACAGAAGCCAACAGCTGTGGCAGGGACAGAGCTCGTGAGCACCCACAGAAGCCGGTGGTGTCAGGGGATGGTCCTGCATGTGCCCCCTCCATTGCTCCCCTACCAGTTGTCTGTGATTGGCTGCATCCAAAATAATCTGATGGGCGTACAAGGGGAAGTAGAGAGACCGAGGTGTAATAAACAAGACACAAGAGTAAAACAAGTATACAGTTTGTCTCATCTGGAATTTGGGGTGAGAGTGTGAAGGAGCATCTTATTGAAATGATGTCATTTGTCTGGTTGAAAAGCCATGAGGCCAAAGCCTTACAACTTTTGGAGGCACAGGACTAAAGAACGCTGAATAAAAACACCAACGTTCCTGGAGAGCCTCACAGCCCATCCTTACTTTTCCTAGATGGAAAGCCATGACAAGTGCCCAACATTTTCCTTTTAACTGTTTGGAGATAGTTCTATAGGTCTGATTTGCCTGTCATGAACACAGTAGAATCTAGATTTTTCACAGGGTTAGGTTCCTTATCCCATTTTAAAGATGAGGATTTGTGAACTATCTGGAGCTATACGGAGTTGTACCAGTCAGCTGCATGGGACAACATAAGAGGCCCAGCTAAGTGGAGAAGCAGCATGCTCTGAAGAAAAAGCTGTGGCGAACAGCTGAGAATCTTATTCTTAATTTACAACCCACTGCAAACCAAGCAGGTTGTGAGCCATTCTTTATGAAAAATCCAGGTTCTACATTTGGACAGGAAGTATAGAAGCTCACCACAGAGGAGAGAGGGTTAGTCAAGCCTTGACCTCAGAAAAGGATGGATCACTCTTACCAGATGGAAAGAAGGCTCAGATGGGTGGAGTAAGTATCCCCGGAGAAGAAACAAGTTTCATTTAGGATTATTTTTCATTTCTTTAAGCAGCAGGCCCAAGGAGCAAAACCCTGAGTTAGGACTGTGTCCTTCTACCCTGAGGTGGAAATAAGTTAAAATTTCTGATGAGCAGACACCCAGTGGACCGGAAGCAGCTCTAAGGGGAGATGCAGAGGCCACTTAACAGAGTGCCTTGACATCTTGTGTGATATCCTCCCACCAGAGGAGGAGGAGGAGTTTGGAGGCACAGGCAAGAACCTGAGCTGGGCACCTGGGTCTAAGGACCTGCTCCTATGGCCTAAAGGGTGTGTGTTTGTTGAGCCCAAGGCACTGAGCACTAGACCGTAGAGGGACAGAAGCTCCAAAGTGTTTTTGGGAGAGAGTCTGAAGGCCCCAGGACCCCAAACAAACCAGATCCAAGTGCTGAACTGGAGAAGCTACTTTTGACAACTAGGGATCCAGCAGACATCAGAAGTCTCACTGGTGTGGTGAGACCTTGTCATCAGGTTCCTCCCGACTCTACTTTGGGCAAAGACAGGACATAGCCCAGATTATTTTCTTCTAGCAAGGCATGGCAGGAAAATTGGGACTGAGGTGATTTCTAAGTAGACCAGAGGATGACAGGACTGGCCATGATAAGACAGAATGCTCCTCTGCTCAAGCCAAGTTACAGTTGCCCAGCCCGCTGGCTTTTGCAGGTGGGTTTTGCTCTCTGAGGACTTCCTCAGCCAGTCCCCAAAATAAAATACAGGGTTTTTAACACAAAAAACAAGCAAACCAAAATCCTGTTGTCCTGTTGCAGACACTTAGAGGGGAATTTCTTTGGCTTTGGCCTCAGCACAGCAGCTTAGCTCTTCCACGGAGCAAGAAGTTCAGCCCACAGCTTGCTTCCCCATCTGTTCTCTCCCCTGGGGTTTTATGCTCCCAGTGGGACACTCTCTCATTATCTAAGTACTCTGTAGCTTAGCTCTCTCAAGGAGGATGACTGTTCCCCCTTAAAGGAACAGAGAACCCTGTTACAGTTTCCTAGTAGAGCTTCTAAATATTAAAATATATTAAAATATTGAGTGAATCTCTTTCTACTTGAAGAACTAAATAGCTGTATTAGGAAAAACCACTCTTTCTCCACTCATTTTATTTCATTTTCTTCATTAGGTCATGGGCCTTCAAATGTATATATATTCTTAACCTACTGATTACACTACTAGGCTCTGTGCAATCCCTCACACAACTCTGCAAACAAAAGCTATTCTGAGATTGGGCTGGATCATGAGAGAGTTACCAACTGTGCTGAACTAAGCTAGGCTTTACAGTGGGTCTGAAGTACATAAATGGGAACTGAGCTTTGACTACTACACTAATGCCTTGAAGATTCCTACCAAAACCACAACAAACTAACCTAGAACCTGACCAGGAAATCTTCTCACAAGATAGAATGAGAGAAAGAAATATGGCATTAACTTTACTTCATCAATAAGGCTTCAAATACCCTGGTGATCAATACAGTACATGTACCAATAAAAATGAATAGACTAGACCAATAATAATGTAATAATGCTTCACGATTTATTAGCACATTTAATATCAGGATCTTAATGGTTTACATAGATTAATTAATTTAGCCATTCAACCCAGTTATGCAAGGTTTCACTGGGTAAGTAACACCCAAAAAAGGGACATCTACTTTAAAAAGGGTGCCAATACTTTCTTCAGACTTAAGGAATTGTCATCTAATAGTTGACGCAAAGCAGTAGGAAAAGGTTTCTGGATTCTGTTTCCAGCATTATATGACTTTGAGCAAATTGCCCAGCCTCACTGTGATGCAGTTTCTGCATTTGGGGAGAACAGATAATTTCTACTTTACAAGAGGTATTGTGAGGATACATTAATACATGTTTGTAAAGGTCTCTGAAAATTTCGGAAGCAAGAAAGTACACTGTAAAAACAGAGAGAATCATTAGTATTAATTATTAACAGTTTGTTACCAATCCAGTATGCCAACTAACTCCTTAAGCCTCTCACTGTAACCACAGGAGGAGCTCCTCAGGTATTTCCAGTAAGTTGATAACTATGGGCTCTGGAGCTGGTGCCATCAAAATGCAAAAACATCTTTTACTGTATGTCTTAGATGACAGCTCGCCACAATTTTCTCCGTCTGACATTTTTAGTGTGTTTTTTAACTACAGAAGGATGAAATGTCCAAACCTTTTCTCAAAGGGAATTTTTTTCAGTGGCCTGAAGTATATGGTATCCAAAAGCTTATCTATGTCTATCCCAACCATGAGGTTGGTCCAATAAAAGATGTCTCCCATAAAAATCTTTGTGCCTCACGATTCCTGTGCACTGCTCACATTGTAAACAGCTGGTAATCAATAGCCTCCTGGGAGTAAACACTTTATGACTTAGGAGCAGAACTTGGAATGATCCTGGGTTACAGTGAAGAAGTGGATATAAGTTATGTAGACAATTTCGGGAGGGGCCAACAATGACAAATAATATTTGCAGTTATGCATGGATATGAAGGCAAAACAATCTTGTCCTCCATGGTAAGTAGATGTAGGGCTCAGGAAGGAAACATGTCACAGGGTGTGTCTACATGTGCGTCCAACTGCACAGTGGTTACTGCACAATCATTTAGTAACTTGCAAGGAACTGTTTCATGGCTTGGAGTATGTATAGGGCTTAATGCTAATCTCAATTTCACTCTTTTTCTACTAATATAACCACACCGATTTTGTTCTTCAGAGACAAGACTGCCTTTTTCCCCAACCCCACTATCTACCACCAAAACCACCACTAACAAATCCTCCCAAGGAATCCTGCAGTATATCTTGTTCATTGCAAGCATGTCTACATGAGATGCTACATAGCCATCGTGAAAGTAATGGTGGTTACTGTGCAGTAGGGATGTGCAAAACAGTTTTGGTCAATTCAGATTTGGCCTGAATTGTGGTCAGTGATTTGATCCACTGATTCGGATCACTGTCCCCAGTTTGATTTGGCTGAATCTGAAGATTCAATGCTGATTCGGAGAATCAGCAATTTGGCCATAGACACAGTTATAAATCTTTTTTCTACATATCTCAAGGTACCAGGCATGGCTCATGAATGCTAAGATGGTGGGGTAGATGGACTGTCCCAAAGGGGCACAGGGGAGCCCCCCACATGCCTGGTGGTGAACCCAGAAGTGGACCAGAAGTACTTCCGGTCCACTTCTGTGTCTGCCAGGGAGCGCACGGGGGGGGCCCTGTAGCAGGACATTAAGGTGCCTGCTACTCTCAGAGCAGAGGCACAGGTGCAGGTTGCTAGACCAACCGCTGGGACTCAGCTAACCAGAAGGGGCAGGGCCTGGCACATATAAACTCCAGCGCTGAGACCAGGAGGGCAGTTTCCTGCTAGTAGCCAAGGGAGAAGGAGCTCTGCCAGAGCAAGCAGAGGGGAGAAGCCTGACTGCACAAGCAGCTCCTGTTTGCTGTTATGGGGCAGAGAATTCCCTGGTAGGGATTGAATGATGTTTAGAGATTTTATGTTATAGCCCAGGGGGTTTGAGTTTTCTGTTGACTGTTTACTGTTTATACCGGCAGTTTGGGTGAGGCTATTAGAGGTTGGAGGAGGCCTCATAGGGGATCTCCAGTGGCATGGGGACCCCGGCACCAGAGGGGGGGGCAGCATTTTGTGGGGTGCACTGACCCTAGCCCCAGAGCAAGGAGGGCAGTGAGAAGCCCCAGAGTGAGAGGGGATGGGGAGGTGCCCCAGAGAGAGGGGGTGCAAGAAGCCCCACAGAAAAGGGGGCAGCAAGAAGCCCCAGAGAGAGGGGCCAGTGAGAAGTCCCAGAGTGAGGGGGCGGCAAGCAGCCCCACAGAGAGGGGGCAGCGGAGTGCCAGAAAGGCATGGAATGAGACAGACTGAGACAGGGCTGTAGAAAGCCCAGGGAAGACAAGGGGACAAGGGCCATATTACAACAAGGTCCAGATCAAACCACATCAGTATCATCTGTGAGGTTTGGGCTGCGGTGTAGGGGAGGAAAAAGGAGCTGCAGATAGCACCCCCTGGCACCGGGGCAAATAAATGGGCAGCCTCCTGCTAATTAACATCCATTTATTAATCAAGATCAAGGCATGGCAGGTGAGAAGGCAGGCGGTTAGCCCATAACAGGAGGGCGGAGTCACTGATAGACGGACTCCAGTAGAGGCACTCTTGTCACAGGCCCATACCCCCCTGGCTCAGCAATCAGCCATGGGGCGGACCCTGGGTACCCTGCTAGACCCAGGAGGCACCAGTCGCTGAGCTGGGAGAACATGGGGGGGGGCCCCCAACGTCCTCCCCACGGACCCAGAAGTGTACTGGAAGTACTTTTGGTCCATCTCCAGGTTTGCCACCGAGTGTCCTGAGGAGCCCCCTGTGCTTCTGTGGGACACTCCATCCTCCCCATCTTTGCAGCATTCGCAAGCTGCCTGGTACCTGAGGTATGTAGAAATAACATTTAAAACTGTGTCTATGTCTGAATTGCTAAATCTTTCTGAATCTCTCTGAATCAGTTCAGAGGTTCTGTTCAATTCAGAGCGATTAAAGAATCTCCCGAGTCAATTCAGATTTGGAGATTTGGCCACCGAATCAGGCCAAATCTCCATCAAATTGAATCAGGGACTGAAGCTTTTCACCGCCCTACTGCACAGTCATTTAGTACTTGCTAAAGCTGCAGGAATCCTCTGTAGGATTCCTTGGGAGAATCTGTTAGTGGTGGTGTTGGTGGTAGATGTGGTTATACTAGTAGAAAAAGAATGAATTGATATCAGCATTAAGCCCTATACATGCTCCAAGACATGAAACAGTTCCCTGTCTCAGCTTTCTGTCCTTCTTACAGAGGGCAATTGCAATGACTACTGTGACCCCTGTTGCCAGGACCACTTTGGCCTGAAAGCAGAAATCCTGAAGAAGAAAAGGAGAGAAAATAAAAAAGATTGAAAAATGACATCCATATAGATAGGAAATGAGTAGATCCACGTAAAAAGAAAAACAAAAACAAAGGTAGTTATAACTGATAACCTTGAGCCAATAAAAGAAAATCGCAAATAGAAATGGGATTACTCAGAAATACAACAAATCAACAACAACTTGTTATAACACCTGTACAAAAATTCTCTAATCATGAACAACAATTACCTTTGCAAACGACAGAAGGAAGATATCAAATAACTGACCCAGATTAAAGGCCAGATTCAAAATGAATGTTTTTAGGTATCTCCGCTTAGGCACTGCATAGTAGGACAGGGTGACCAGGGAGCTGCTCTGGGTGTCAATAGAAAAATATCAGCAGCCCCTGCAGCCACACAGTTGCACTAGTGGTACTTTGGTAGCTGGAAGTCACTGCTGCCCCATGTGCCCCACTGCCCCAGGCACCTGCACATTTTGCTACAGAGGTGCCCTATTCAATGCACAGGGAAGTTGGGTGCCTACTCCTGTTGATTTGGATCACCCCATAAGGAAGTTGTCTGCCTGAATGAAATAAGGGGCAAATGATTGCAGTTTAGTCTCTGGATGATTTTATTGCTTGGGTCACAGATTGTGAATGCAGAGGACCTACAAGAAGTCCTCAGAACTACTGCTGACTAGCAGCACTTTCCAACTGCTAAATAACTGCACTTTTTTGTGAAACCCAGGAGTAAATTAACACATCTGCTTTGGGAGTGTTACACATTTGGCCCAGGTTTGCTGAATTTTGTGAGCATTTCAGTCAGCCTGAACTAAGGTTTGGGAGAGCTGCAATGGAGTTTCAAGCAAATCTCAGCTAAATTGTTTCACATGTTTTCAATGTAGGAGTAGGTGGTTTTGGCCAAATTTCACTTCAAAATTTGTCCATTTAGAATGGAAATTCCTTGTGAAACTCGGGGGTGTGAAAAAACATATAAGCTCTGACTTCCGAATGGTTCCTTAACAACCTTTTCAGAATTTAACAACCATGTTTCATACAATGTTGGCAATAACATGATCAAATATCTTCCCCAACACTTCTCCTTTTCCTTTTCTTCCTTTTTATTCCCCTGAAAAGACCTCAGTTGTGATTCCATACCTTACTCTCAATGAGTTATATATACTGCAACAGGCAGTCCCATTACATTTACATCAATGGCTCTACACATGCAATAAGAAATTATTTTCTGTCCTTAAGATCATCACAATCTGGTCCTGAGTCCCCATACCTCAACTTACCATACTGAGAATGTATTAATGAAAGTTAATGCATAAATAAACATCAAGCACGTAAATGTCTATACTATTCAGTGCCAGGTGGAAAAGCTGGGTCCTTTGTGCAGTGTAGACATACCCTTTATGTTCTCAGTTACACCCCATTCATCTCAAAGGTGTTGTAATGACAGAACTGCGAGAAGCATCTGGCCTGGGATGAGGAGGTGATTGATGAAGGCAGCATCACCTTTGCTCATGACAGGGGAATGGAATGTGCAATTGTAGCTAACACTGTTTATTTTAAGGTTCTTTTACCATATTTCAGCTTATTTTTTCTTGCTTAATTTTGTTTAATTATGTGGAGGCCTGTCATTCCCCATCCCTCTTGAGCTAATCCTTACTCAAGGCAAAACAATCTGCATCCCTAGATTTTCCTTATGACTAGCTCCTTTTGTGAAGAAACCCTGTGCAATAACACTGCAGCTGTATTATACTTTACTGATAGACAGCTTTATATAGGTCATCTCTCTGCCACCAGACACATGGGAATTCTTCTTCCACAGATGAATAGTTATATAATGATTTTACTACAATGTACTGTATGATTACTATTCTTGAGACACAGCGAAAAATCAGACAATACTGCTTAGTTCTAAGCAGTTATCAAGCTTTGCTTCAGTATGCTGGAAATCCCTTACATAGCAGATGCCCTAGACACATGTAAATACAATTTAGATAGTATCTGACATCAACAATGGTACAAGAAATCTGATCTCATGGGGAATGAGTCACAAAGGATTTACTAATAAAGTCTAGATACTTTTTTAGGGGCAAAACAATTCCGTGCTCTCTTGGACAAGCATGAAAGGCTCACAAAGCTGCAGTCACTAGGGCTGTGTGAAACAGCACCATGTAGTTTTTACTTCCATTTCACCATTTTGAAGGAACAGTGGTTTGTTTTTCTATTTGGAAGCATTGTTCTGTTTCATTTTGTCAAAACTGTTTTACTGTTTCAATGTGTTTTAACGTTTCACCCTTACACTATAATGGGGAATCATGAAAATGCCTATAACTTTGTCATTTCTTTCCTGATTTGAATGAAAACAGCAGAAATGGTAGCCCTTGCTGAGGCCACAAAGCCTGTCAAGTTTCCAGTAGATAGGTTCAGGGGTTTCTGGGAAACTGCACCTCAAACTGTTCAGAGTAAAACTCGTGTCACTTGTAAGCATGAAGGCACAGAAAAAGCTCAGTTCAAACAATACTTTTTATGCAGTTTTTCCATCCCCCCCTTGGAGCGCTGGGACTGGAAGGGACCTCAGGGAAGGATCACAGTCACTGGCCAGCTACACAGTCAGTATGAGAGCAGTCCTTCCCACCTCTTCCCCCACCCTCTCCTTACTTTCTGTTTCCCTGCAAGCAAGCCCAGCTTCGAAACTCAAAACATTTCAAAACTTTCAAAATGTTTTGAATGCCCTATTTCATTAGGGAGCTGTTTTAAAGCTTTTCATTTCATTTTGATTTCACTGTTTCGAGCTTGGAACGCATGGAAACAATTTCAAAATGAAACACCCGTTGAAATTTTGCACAGCCCTAGCAATCACCACGGAGAGGCTGCACAGAGGTCTGGGGTTAGTTTCCGTATTCATAGAATTACAGAAAGTTAGGGTTGTAAGGGACCTCAGGAGGTCATCTAGTCTAACCCCTGGTCAAAGCAGGACCATCCCCAACTAGATTATTCAACTAATCAGGGCTTTGTTGAGCCAGGCCTTAAAAACCTCTAAGAATGGAGTTTCTACCACCTCTTTGGGTAAGCTATTCCAGTACTTTAATGCCCTCCTAGTGAGAAAGTTTTTCCTAATATCCAATCTAAACTTCCCTTCCTGCGACTCAAGACCATTGCTCCTTGTTCTGTCATCTGCCACCACTGAGGACAGGCTAGTTCCTTCCTTTTTGTAACCATCCTTCAGGTAGTTATCAAACCCCACCTCAGTTTTCTCTTTTGCAGACTAAATAAGCCCCATTTCTTCAGACTTTCCTCAGAAGTCATGTCCCCCAGCCCCCGCTTTCATTGCCCTCTGATGGACTCTCTCCAGCTTCTCCACATCCTTTCTATAGTAGGGGGCACAAAACTGCACACTACTCCAAATGTGGCCTTACCAGTGCAGAATAGAGGGATATAATTACTTCCCTCAACCTGCTGGCAATGCTCCTACTAACTCAGCCAGGTATGCAGTTAGCCTTCTTGGCAACAAGGGCACACTGCTGACTCATATCCAGCTTATTGTCTACTGTAACCCCCAGGTCTTTTTCTGCAGAGCTGCTGCTTTGCCAGTTGGTCCCAAGCCTGTAGCAGCGCATGAGATTGTTCTGTTCTAAGTGCAGGACTTTGCACTTGTCCTTGTTGAACCTCATGAGATTTCTTTTGGCTCTGGCCTCAAATTTGTCTACATCACTCTGAATCCTAGCCATATCCTCCAGCATATCTACCAGTCTCCCCAACTTGGTGTCATCTGCAAACTCCCTGAGGGTGCACTCCATCCCATTTTCCTGATTGTAATTGTGGGTGAAGGACTGGGGAGAAAGACAGGACATTTCCAAGTTGTTCCACATTAAAATATTATTTAAATCAGTTTACAAGCTGGTAAAATTAATCTTTTTAGTTAAGCATTGTGTTTACCTATGTTTGTTGAGGTTTGGCAAGAGCCAGGATATTAGATAAAGCCTAGATAAAGGTCTCTCTATGCAGGGCCAAATTCAGTCCTAGCATGAGTCCACTGTAGTCATTGGCATTGTGCACATTTAGTTGGAAATTATTGGGGTCTGTACTGCATTGTTTTGTTAGTGTGATTAAAAGCTGTGAGATATACAAAACACAAAACTAAAGCCAGTGCCAGTCCTGCACGCTAATGTGGTCCCCATCTTCAAACAAGGGAAGAGGGAGGACCCAGGCAATTATAGGCCCATCAGTCTTACCTCTATCCTTGGGAAACTGTTTGAGAAGATTCTCAAGGAGCACATCTGTGATGGGCCAGCTTCAGGGATGATGCTCAAGGGCAACCAGCACGGTTTCATTAGGGGCAGGTCTTGTCAGACCAACCTGATTGCCTTTTATGATCAGGTCACAAAGGCACTGGATGCAGGTGTTGCCATGGACTAGTCTTTCTAGACTTCAGCAAGGCCTTTGACACCGTCTCCCACCCCATCCTCATTAAAAAACTAGGCGACTGTGGCATTGATGCCTACACAGTCAGATGGATTGCAGATTGACTGAAGGGTCGTACTCAGAGGGTGGTGGTGGACGGGTCACATTCGACCTGGGGAGAAGTGGGCAGCGGAGTCCCCCAGGGCTCGGTGCTGGGGCCTGCGCTGTTCAACATCTTCATCAGTGATTTGGACGACGGGGTGAAATGCAACCTGTTTAAATTCACTGATGATACCAAAATTTGGGGTGAGGTGAGCACGCTAGTAGGGAGGGAAAGACTGCAACAAGACCTGGATAGGTTACAGGAGTGGGCTTACATAAACAGGATGTATTTCAATACTGACAAGTGCAGGGTGCTGCACTTAGGCAGTAGTAACCAGCAGCACACTTATAGAATGGGAAACTCCTTTCTTGAGAGCATGGAGGCAGAAAGGGATCTTGGAGTCATTATTGACTCCAAGATGAACATGGGCTGACAATGTGAAGTCTCGGTTGGCAGAGCTAACCGCACCTTGTCATGCATCCACAGGCGCATCTCAAGTAGAGCCAGGGAGGTGATCCTCCCCCTCTATGCGACGCTGGTCAGGCCACAGCTGGAGTACTGCATCCAGTTCTGTGCACCCCATTTCAGGAGGGATGTGTACAACATTGAAAGGGTCCAGGGGAGGGCCACACGCATGATCTGGGGACTACAGGGCAGACCCTACATTGAAAGACTGTGGGACCTAAACCTGTTCAGCATTCACAAGAGAAGGCTGAGGGGGGACCTGATGACTGTCTATAAACTCTAGGGGGGACCAGAAGGGTTTAGGGGAGACACTGTTTCCCCTAGCGCCACCTGGCATGACAAGGAACAATGGACACAAGTTATTAGAGAGTAGATTTAGATTAGACATCCGCAAGAACTACTTCACAGTTAGGGCGGCTAGGAGCTGGAACCAACTTCCTAGCGAAGTGGTGCTGGTTCCTACCCTGGGGATCTTTAAGAAGAGGCTTGATGACTACCTGGCTGGACTCATCTGAGTCCAGTCTTTTTCTCCCGCCCAGGCAGGGGGTCAGGCTTGAAGATCTACAAGGCCCCTTCTGACCCTACTTCTATGATTCTATGATTCTATGAGTGTAGTCTTTAAAAGCAGCTTCACAGATGGTAGGCACCTCTTGTAACGAATGAATGTAAGAACTGAATCACAGGGCAGCTTCAGCATAGTAAATGCCAGAAGTGCCTGCAATCGTTTAGGCTGCAAGACAGTTTCAATTATTACCCTGTGTTCTCACCTTTCATAACTTTTCAGAACATTCACTTTTGAGCTGAAAATGTGCGTGTTTGCTTTCTGAGCAAAGATGAATTATTTAGGAAAGCTTTAACTAAATCCCTTCAGTTGTTAGTGAGTTATAGCCAAGTAGGAAAAAATACTCCTATTATAAAATAAATTCTCAAGTTTTTCTCTTTTTTTAACTAAGTGACAGCAGAAAAGTGCTGAACTCTGCAAAATGAAAACTTGTTCAGACTCCTATTCTGCTTTGCACTTAAGCACATGCTTAAGTCAATCTTTTGTTCAGCAGAACAATTTAGCATAAGTAATAAGCTTTAAGCTTGCGAAGATATCCTATTCAGGTCAGTGCTAAAGTTAAATGCTCTATTGAACAGGGATGGTTTACTCAATTTTGGCAAAGGCCCTTTCCCTGACTTGAAAATTTAAGGTTGAACTGAAATGCAGTACAGGCAGTCCTCAACTTACAACATTTCAAGTCACAAGGTTTTGCACTTACAACTATTATAATTTGATACCATGTTTCAACTTTCTGACAACAGTTTTGACTTTACAGTGCTTGATCTGAGGCAACGCCACACCAGTGAACAAGTTTGCTGCATCACTCATCTCCCTGGAGAACATCTGTCCAAACTTCCTTGGACACTTTCCTTAAAAAAGCATACAAGACTCCAGAAAAACCTGCAGCCAAGACTCCTAAAAGGACTCCAGCCAAGAACCCTTCAAAAAATCCAACCAAGAGCCCTTCAAAAAGTCTAGCAAAGTCACCTCAAAGAAGTCCTTCCAAATCAATATGATTGCTATTTACAATATAAATACATTAATGTGGCTATATTACTCATCCATAATTGATTGAGTACAAAATTCTGGGTTATTTTTGGTGAAAATACGGTATTGGGCCTTGGTTCAGGAACCAATCCCCCATTTATAACATTGTTTCCTATGGGAAAAATCAGTTCCGAGTTACAATGTTTTGACTTAAGATGTGGTTTTCAGGAACCAGTTGTGTTGTAAGTCCAAGGACTGCCTGTATGTCCGTTTCAAAATTATATTCTTGGCTTCCTTAACAGATATTATAAGTCTCTAGCTCAGTGGTTCTCAACAATTTTAGATTCAAGGCACCCCTCCACAACTTTTGTCAATTGAGTGGCACTCCATTTCAAAAACTAACTTATTATTGTGCTTCCCTCCTTGCAGAGGAGCTGGGTATTGAGGACAGGGGAGTGGCCAGACAGGAACTGAAACTGAGCGTAAGACTGCACTTATCTGCTCACACTTATCTGCTCACACTTCACGGCACTGTGGCATCCTGGTTTAGAATCACTACTCTAGCTGTACATTTAAGCATACATCTGCATGAAGCTAGCCAGGTGTATACGGGCTGCTTTAAAGAGTTTTTACAGTGGTTGTTTTTCCACCTGAAACGGTAAAAGCACTGTTAATACCCCATCAGTTAAGTTACTTTTGTTTGCTATTCCTGTTTTTCCAGTCAAATGTGTAGGTCCTCTGATACCAGAGTGCATATAACAGGACAGGGATATATTTGGTAGTCATGTTGGTCTGAGACCAAAAGAAATGCAAGACTCTAGAACTCTTGGTTCAGAGATGATACCTTTTATTAGACCAACTAAGAAATCACAATAAATAAATAAATCTACAAGCTTTCAGGCTCACACGTCCTTCATCAGGCTCAGGGAAAATTAAAGATGATAAAAAGTCCCCATAGGTAGAAAATAAACTTCATTTTTTCCCAGAGAAAGCTGAAGGTGGAAGTCTGTTCCTCTGGGTCCATGCAAGTGTCTTTGTGAATGGCTCTTAGAATTGCTCTTTGATGTGCAGATAAGGCAGGATTCCTTCCCTGGTGGTGTCAGATGGCAGAAAGGTAGGGAGGTGTAGAAATCTTCCTTGTTGTTCAGCAATGAAGTTTAAACCCAAAATCAGCTAAAATTCAGCATCCTTCATGTTTCAGGGATGTATTTGGTAGCTTTGTTGGTCTGAGACCAAAAGAAATGCAAAACTTTAGAACTCTTGGTTCAAAGAGTATACCTTTTATTATTAGCCAACTAAGAAATTGCAAAAAATATATATCTTTTTCTGCAAGCTCACTTTCTTGCAGGCAGGCAAGGAACAGCATTGAATCAACACAGCTTCTGGAACCTTACATTTTGCATTTCCTGACATTTTGTGACTGGAACAAGAGCAAATCCTGGCCCTCTTCTCAGGGCTGAGGAGGGCTGGCTGACTGTCAAATCAATGCGGCTCACTTGTAGAAAAGAGGATCACAAAGACTGAGGAGGTGGGTGATACAAAACTACTCTATGTAGGGTGAAAATTGTATGGTGGTCAAGCAGGTCGTCAGGCCATTAGTGGCACGGTTAGGCTAGTGGCACAGAATATCTGCATTCATGTGGTACCACTGTGTTTGTGTATGCAGAGCTAGATCAGTTCTCTCTCATGGTATAGATATACCCAAGGTAGAAGTGCTGCAGGTGTCCTACCTAATTCTGCAGGGAGGATGCAATGCTAGAGGGAGTCATACTGGTAAATGGGGAGCCATTTGGGAACCTTGCACTGGGTGCCAACAATGAACTATGGGTGTTCACACCTTGCTTGTCATGGAGCCTAGATTCATAGGGCTTTTTCACATATCCATATAGGTGTGGATGAGGCAGAGGTAGGTTGCAGAAGGCTGGATGGTTTCCCCTGTATTGGAATACTTATCCTATCCCATAGTGGCCTAGGGAGGTAAATCCAGCCATCCCTCCTGCCTCCTGCACTCCCACTATAGCATCTACCTAATGTCTAGCTCAGCTGTTCCTCTGGTGTACTGTAGAGCCTGAGATTTCTGCTGGCCCATGCTTTTGTTGCAGATTTTTTCTATACCAAGAAGGTGGTTTGTTTATTCAAGAATATTGTACAACAACATACCATAAATAATTCTTAAATGATCTAAACAAAAATGTTTAATTTGTCTATGCAAATATATCATTTTGGCTAGTACTGCATCTCCCACTTGTCTTTCCTTTTTTTTTATCTTAGTACTGATAAAGGATAAGATTGAAGTAATGGCTGTCTACTGCTAAGCTTTTTAAAAAATCAGATCACGTTCATGTGCTATATTGTATAAGGAAAATTTTCCATTTGATCTCTTGCTGGAGAAGGGCTCTTGAATGGCACACAGGTTTGCTTGAACTCTGTTGTCATGTTTTTTTTTTCATTGGCAAACAATAGATTTCAGGCTTGTTTCACTCCTAAGCAGGAATTTGAAATAATTTTGTCACTTAAACATAGATTGCAAAACAGTGGTACTTTCATTTCTGACTCTTTTAAATCTACCCTTCAGAAAGGCTTGCTTCATTTGGAAACCACAGTCATATTTAACAAGCTAAACATTGGACCTGATGTGAACTCGTTAACTAATACGACCTAAGCAAAAGCAGTATCATGTTCCATACTGAGTCGGTAACAGAGAGGTCACATTGTAAAGTCTGAAAAACCCAAGGCTATGTGAGCACAGCTTTTCCTGTAAAACGGAGACACATTAACTCAAGGTTCAGAGTACAAAGCAGCTGCATGAATGGAAACCTCTGATTAGGGATTGCAAAAAAAAAAAGGTTAATGTTTAGCCAGCTTATCTGGTGACAAAACGTTGCCAAAATATCTGTACTGGTCCTGTATTTTCTAAATAGTACATAGACTTAGTTGGGTATTATGGAGACAACTTTGACTGTATCCTTTCAAACCAAGCAACAGTGTCACAAACTGCTATATGCATTTGCTTAGGCTTTCATTTGTTCTTTTTTCTTCTGCTTTTGTCCTTGATGTTAAATAATATCCATGAGGAAATAGTTCTTTAAAAATAAACATGGGAGCTATTTAAAATATATATATAAGAGAATTTGTTAAAAAGATCAGATATACAAGTTTGATCAAGTTAATGAAAACTCAATTTAATTGATAAACTCTGTGTTTGCCCTGTTGACATCCGACATACAACTTCTGCAGGGGGTTAAACAATGAAATGAGAGGATTTGGTCACTATATCTATTCTATAGATTAGCAGTACATCTGTTCCAGGAGATGTGCAGAACCCTGAACTGCCTTCTGGTGTATCAGGCACTTTTCACTTTATGTTTAAGATAATAAAAAGTTGAAGCAAATTAGGACACGAGTGAAGGAATATATACTGCCCCCTACGCAGCCCTATATAAGTTAGGTGAAAGATAATACAGCTCAGTATGCATATCCCATTAGGGCCTGGTGGAGCAGGAAGAACTCAAGCAACATGATTCCCATATTATGCTGCTGGGCAGTATGGAGACATATAATAAAGATGTAGTGCTTTATTTCCTGGTGGCTCCAGTAATCTGATGTAGGTCAGAATCATAAAGGCTAATGCCTATCCCGTAACACTAGTGGTTACTTTAATGGAGAATCAGGGCACCACTAGAAACTAGAGCCTACAAGGAAGCCCAGAACCTCTTTGTAGGTGGGTGTGCTCTGTTGCCCTTTGTACTTGGATACAGAATTGTAAACTTTACCCTCCCCAAAGGGGTAACACTGTGAAGCTCCAAGAGAAACATGTTTAAACAGACTTTCAGCTCCTGTTGACCAATATATTGATTATTTTATTTTTTCATGTTGCCCATTGCATTCATAGGAACTGAATAGTTCCATAGACTGATGGCATGAAGCCTTTGACTTGTCTTTGCAATGATGCCTACAAAAAGCTTGCTATGTATATAACTACTTTCTATCTTGCTGACCACTATTGTCTCATTGTTTCTTTTTACTCCATATCAGCATGCATCTGTCTTTTTACACCTGCATTGTATATCCTTTGGGGAGGGTGTAGCAGGACCGAGTCCGAGGGATGGATGTGACACCCACTGCTGGCATCATGACTCCTGCCCTGTTTTGGCTCCTAAGGTACCCTCCCTCATCTCCCACCTATGATACCTTGATGAAACTATTGGTTGTTGAAAAGGGAGGCTGCCCGAGGGTCCAAAAGCAAGCCCTTGTCTGCTATTAGTCAGTGGGTTCCTCCCAAACTCCACCAATCCCTGACCAGCCCTTAGGCACTAGGTATCACCCTCATGGCCAGCCAGGCCCCTGGGGCACTAATTGCCTTTAAGGTTAATTGAATGGCCTCTAACCTCCCCTACAGACACACCCATGCCTCACAGGTATTACTGTTCTGTCACTTTCCCTTGTTGGGGCTGTGGCCTTCTCAGCTTCTGCTTCTTTGCTTTTGCTGCTTCCTTTGCCTTGGCCCACTGTACAGGACCTTAGCTTATTGTGTGCCAGCTCTTGTCTTGCCCCTCCAGGGCTGTGGCCCTCTGGCTCTGGTCTCACCCCTCTAGGGCTCCAGTTTTGCTCCCTAGGGCTGTGGGCCCCTGGCCTTGTCTCTGTCCTTCTTGTGCACTGGGTCCTCTTGCCCTGCCCTGCCCACTATAGTTCTGGCCTGCTCAGCCTAGCCTTTACAACTTCATGGTTGCTGCCTATTAACATGCTCAAAACAATCACATGGCCCTCAGACACTACTGGGACCTACTCCATCCCTGGTAGTCCCAATTCAGACTGCCAGTTAAAATTCAAACAAAAGAACATAAGCATTTCAGCCATAATTAAGACTCTCATCACGCTGACAACAAAACCCCTACTCATCCTGGGTCCCAATTCCCTGCAAGCCCTCAACTCCTTTCTTGCAGTTCCTAGGCATAGTAGTATCCCAAGCATTAGCTAATGCACAACCAGCTTGCTGCAGAGGTCTTCCCCCTGTGGTTTGCAGGGCCAGACTGGCTGCCCTGGTTCAAGGCCGTGGGCTTATATGCCTCACAAGCCCTGCCCCTTCCAGTCAGGTGGCCCCTCCAGCCACCCGCAGATGTTTCTAATTAGGCTTGCTGGCCAGCCTCCAAGGCAGCCTACATCTGCTGGCCTAACAGCTGTAGCAGGGCCCCTGGAATTCCAGCGAGTCAGAGCAGCCTTGATGCTCATGTAAAGGCACCCAGGGAATCCCTGGCACCTAGAGGTATGCAAAGCAGGCCCTATTTGATTCAGATTGGGATTTGGCTCAAATCAGGGACAGTGATTCAGTTAGTTGATTTGGATCACTGTCCCTGATTCAATTCGGCTGGATCCAAATCTGGAGATTTGATGCTGATTGAGAGAATCAGCAATTCGACCATACACACAGCTTTAAAAGATTTTTCTACACACCTTCAGGTAGCAGGCACAGCTCGTGAATGCAGGCATGCTGTGATGAAGAAGGCACATGAAGCATCCCACAGGAGTGTGGGGGGGGCCTCCATGTGCTTGGCAGAAAATCTGGAAGTAGACCAGAAGTACTTCCAGTCTACTTCCAGGTCTGCAAGAGAGCACACTGGGGGGCCCCCCCCCATGACTCCATAGCTCAAAGACCGGCTGCAGAGGGACCCTGAGTGCCCCCCCAGACCCAGGAGGCACCAGTCGCTGAGCTGGGAGGCCACAACGCATGGGAGGTCCCCCAATGCGCTCCCTGGCAGACCCAGAAATGGACCGGAAGTGCTTCTGACCCACTTCTGGGTTTGCTGCTGAGCACACTGGGGAGCCCCCCATGCTTCTGTGGGACACTTTATGTGCCCCAGTATCGCAGCTTTCACAAACCACCTGCTACCTAGAGGTGTATGTAGGAAAAACATTTAAAGCTGTCTCTATGACCAAATCTCTGAATCTTTCCAAATCTCTTTGAATCAATTCAGAGGGTTTTGATTTGATTCAGAGAGATTAAAGGGTCCTCTAATTCGATTCAGATTCAGAGATTTGGCCACCGAATCAGGCCAAACCTCTGCCAAATCAAGTCAGGAACTGAAGCTTTGCACAGCCCTACTGGCTCCCCATTACAGACATTTTCCCAGGAAAACTAGAAAGGTATCCAGGAAAAAGGAGTTTATAACCCTAAAAAACTCTCGCTTTCAGAAATTAATATTGGCATAATCTTAGGATAGTCAATAATAAACATTCAAACTGATGTGTTTGCATATACCATTTCTATTATGATTACTATATCTTACTGTGGGCATGTCTATACAAGATGCTTTAGTGCACAGTAGAGCAAATTACTGCACAGTAAGCATCACCGTCTATATGTGAAGACCCTTAGTGCACAGAAATTTGCTCTATTTGGCAGTTTATTTGCTATCTGCAAAGGCACCAAAGAACCAGGACTAAGTTTATTACTTATTACACACTACAATACTGAGAAATACAAGAAATTTCTGATATTGACAGTTAATTATCTGATCAATTGAATGTCAAGTTTCCATTCCAGGCATATTGCTTAAAAATTGTCTTCACGGGAAATGAAATCTAAATCTTAGTCCCTGTTACCAGTGTAGAGAGCTGATAAAACAAAGTACATGGAATGTTTTATTTTTCTAGTCTTCTAATAGGAACCACAATAATTCATGCTGTAAGTGCACTGTGCAGTGGCTCCTTTAATCTTGCAGTTCCCCCATGCACTACCTTGCCACTGATTAGTAGAGGGGCACCACTGCTCACTGCTTTCCCCGATTGGTGGAAAGGAGAAAACGGCAGTTTTAAATATTCTGTGCTTTTTACCTTTCACTGCTGATTGGCAGAGAGACCTCAACAGCCCCGCCACTTGTTGCTGACCAGACACTAATCAGTAGTTGGGGGGGGGGCAGTCCTGGGGGAAACTACAAGATTAAAGGAGCACTTCTGGCACAAATTCCAGCGGTCCCTATTCATAGATTCATAGATGTCTGGGTCAGAAGGGACCTTAGCAGATCGCCAAGTCTGACCCCCTGCCCTGGGGAGGAAAGAGTGTTGGGGTCAGACGAATTCAGCTAGGTGCATGTCTACCCTCCTCTTAAAGACCCCCAAGGTAGGGGAGAGCACCACCTCCCTTGGAAGCCCATTCCAGATTCTGGCAACCCTTACCATAAAGTTCTTCCTGATGTCTAACCTAAATCTGCTCTCCATCAGTTTGTGGCCATTGTTTCTAGTTACTCCAAGGGGTGCCCTGGTAAACAGAGTATCTCCTATTCCTTGCTGCTCCTCCCACTGATGAATTTATAAGCAGCCACAAAATCAATTCTCAACCTTCCCTTGCAAAGGCTGAAGAGATCCAAGGCCTTCAATCTTTTCTTATATGGCTTTGCCTGCAGGCCCCTAACCAGATGAGTGGCCCTCCTCTGAACCCTCTCAAGGTTGTCCACATCCCTTCTGAAGTGTGGCGCCCAAAACTGGACACAGTACTCCAACTGCGGCCTGACCAATGCCGCATAAAGGGGTAGTATCACCTCCCTGGACTTGTTTGTCATGCACCTGTTAATACATGATAAAATGTGGTTAGCTTTACTGATTGCTTCGTCACATTGACAACTCATTTTCATCTTGGTGTCAACAACGACTCTGAGATCTCATTCCATTGCTGTGCCACTGAGAGGCTCCTCCCCCAGCCTGTAAGTGTGTTGGTGATTTCTTCTCCCTAGGTGCAGCACATTGCACTTCTCCTTATTGAACTGCATCCTGTTCCGCCCACTTTTCCAACCTGTCCAGATCTGCCTGGGTTCGTTCCCTTCCCTCTAGTGTGTTAACTTTACCCCATGATTTGGTATCATCTGCAAGAGCTTTCCACGCCCGCATCCAAGTCACTGATGAAGACACTGAACAGCACCGGCCCAAGGACCAAGCCTTGTGGGACTCTACTGCCCACATCTTTCTAAGTTGATACTGACCCAACCACCACCATTCTCTGGTTGTGACCCCAAGCCAATTTGTCACCTACCTGACCATGTAATTATCTATGTCACAGCCACTCCATTTATCTGTGAGTATAGTATTTGATACTGTATTGAATGCCTTCTTAAAATCCAAATAGATGACATCTACCTTGATTTCAGTGTCTAAGCATTTTGTGACCCGGTCATAAAAAGAAATCAGGTTAGTCAGGCAGGATCTATCTGCTATGAATCCATGTTGGTTGCCCTTTAGCATTGCTTTCCCCACTGGACTCCCTGAAATCTGATCCTGAATCATTTTTTCCAAAGTTTTCCGAAGGATAGAGGTGATACTAAATGGTCTATAGTTACCCAGAACCTCCTTTCTCTCTTTCCTTTTCTTCTAGAAGTATATCTTTATGGCTTAGCACATTCACTGATGTCTCGATGTTTATTTGGCATTTGTTTTCCTGTTTGTCTGTGCGCTTTGCAACTGGTGCTAGTCTTCATTTTACAAACCATTTCTTCTTGCTATTTTGCAGTGCATTATTGTCATATATGTGCAAAATCTCATCTTTTGAGCCAGTTTCCTTCCTTGACATAGTCATTTTTTTCTCTATTTTTACTTTCTGTAAATGTTATAATTATTTCTCTTGTCACAGCCAATGTATAAGATGCCATATGTGGAACATTTTCCATTCTCACACTTTTCCTGCTTAATTAATTGTCCTTCCTTTCTACTGTTTCCACTGCTTTCTACTGGTGCATATTATTTTACACATTTTGATGTATTTTTCTTTGTGTTTACATGTTTTTCTTCATTCACTGAATGATCTCTGTGTTTGGTCTATGTTCTTATGATCTACATGTGTGAATTTGTTTAAAAGCTTTAGTAGTTCTTGGTATACTTAATGTGGACTCCCTGAACTTTCTTGTTTTAGTACCTGCATCAAGGTAGTTCACTTATTAAGACTTATTAAGATCTGATCATTTTAAGAGTTGGTCATTTTGCATACTTTGTCAATATGCTGATATGCTCTTTCTCTATAACTTTGATTGCTCTTGTGGGAATGATAACTTCTGTAAATGACATTTTTGTTCGTTGAAAATGCTGTTAGAGCACTTCTAAGATTTTAGATGGGGCCACCCAGGCTGCTGCTGATATGCCAGGTTGTTACCAGAGCATGTAGTGCAGGGCCTATGTCCATTACAGCTGATATTATTACTGCTCTTATTTTGTTTTCTTTTTTTTTAGCTGCCTTGCAATTTTGTATTTTTCCAGTTGTGATCTAAGGAATGTCCAGTTGCTCAACACATCCTTCTTTACGTCGATCTGCTTGTGGACAGGAATCTGGTATGCTACCATAATTATTGTTTTCTTTCTTTTCGGGTGGGTTGGTTTTTTCCAATTTTCTGCTTCTGATTTCACATATCTGCAAGAGAGTTGACTCACTTCTGACTCTCACATTCAGCGTGTGAATCTAGAACGAGAAAGAAGGAAGACATGGCAAGATTTTACTTTATTCCATCCTCACCATCTACTGCCTTGTATGAAGCATATAGTGTGCTGAAGTCCCCAAATGGAAAGCTATTTTTTCCAGGTAACATGCTTTGACATATCCATGATTGTGCTATCAGTATTTGAATGCAGTTTCCTGTGGAAATCATTTTTCCCTTTTGCTTGTTATAAACCTTATATACCAGGTGTTCATAGAGTTCTACAACTAACAAAGGAAACAACACTCCATAAGAGATTTATCAAGTGTTTTATACGTCATTTTTGAAAAATGTATTAAGCATATAGGTAATTTGTACTGCAGGATTGGAACAGGTGTGTATGGAAGGATCTGCTCAAGAATGTGAGGTGTCCTTTTTAATATATTTTTGATAATGCTTCCTGTTTTGTGCAATTGCTTCTGTCTCTAAAGCAAAACTGTGCCATTTGCAATAGGGACAATTTAGCTGTTTACAAAGAGGAGTTGACATTACCCAATGGAGGGGATGCATTGCAAGCTTTAGCTTAGCAGTATACTTTTAATTCAGGGCTACCAAGATCCCCTTTCTAGAGCACAGGTCATCAAAGGTAACATAACAATGATTATATCCTTTGGTTAAATCCTGAGCTGGTGTAAATCAACATCACTCTCTTCATATCAATAGGCACAAAAATCCAACGAATT
>JAVSML010022367.1:41730-180128 GCA_038503035.1 Crocodylus rhombifer
GTGTCTTCATGTAATCTGAGCTCTTGGGACATGACTGCATGGCCTCTGTGCCAGGCCCAGAAGCACTACCCTGAAGCACTCCTCACCTCCACACCATGTGTGCCAAATCCTAGAAACGTGGCAATATAGATGCCTTAAAGAGCCATTGAACCATGTACCAGTATGCATGGCCATGACAAAGAACCTGAGAATGGTTCTGCGGCATGTGTTGACTGCTACTGAAGGCAGCTCTAACACTTCATTTCTACAATTTGACATGCAGAGAGAGAAGGGGTGGGATGCACTTCACAGCAATGCCCTCAAGTGTGGCATGGAGGTGGTATAGACAGGCCCCCGGGGTTCTCCTCAGCAATAATTCCTTCTTTCATCTAAACTTAAGGATGACCTGAAGACAGGGCATTCATGTCTATTCTATGAGTTTTGCTGTGCAGGTTTCCTGTGGTAGTTTGAGGGCTAGTGATCCTACTGATTCTCTGCAATGCAGTCATGATTGAGGATTAGTGATTAGAAAAACCTGCCTGTGCAGATTTGAGGTATCTACCTACCATACTACTTAAAAATTAATGCTATTTTGATTAACTTTATAATTGGATTTATCCCTGAGCTTCTCAGGAGGCAGGAGAGCTGTAGTTTCCAGCTGATATCTCCCACCACCCCTTATCATTCCTGAAGAAGTTTTGGGCTAGAGGTGGAAACCAGCTTGGGGATGCTAAAGGGTTGTCCTCACCTCTTACACACTGGGTGCTCCTTTATGTCAGAGCAACAGGGAGGTTATAGAGCCTGTGTCCCAGCATTGAAGTACTCAACAACTGCTCCAGCATCATGGCTGTAGTGGCAGTAGCAGAGAGTAATGGGCGTGGGATTGTTCAGAGTATGGCTTATTCAAGCCTCCACTGTAAGAGTAGGAAACTAGCCCACTAGCCCTGGGAGAGAGAGTCTGATTACTGATGCAGAAAAATTATAATGAAACCTCTACAGCTTTTAGATATTGATCACTCAACCCATCTTATAAAGAAAATAATTACTGTAAAGAATATTGGAGATTATAGCTAACCCCCAAGAGCCTTCCAGCTACAGCCACAGAGAAGGAGACAGGCTTATCTTCTGACTCATAACCCAAACAAGCTCCTGAATGTGCATAGTACATGGGAATGGAAGAGAATGCTCTTGAGGGAACAGAGCCAGCAGAACAGCGCTGAAGGTGGAAAGGGTCAGACCAGTTCTGGTAATAGAGACTAATTAGTAAATCAGCGACAGAGTGTTTCAATAATGTAAGTCTCATTGCATCAGAAAGAGGGAAGTCAGACTGCCACATGCATCTGCAGTTGTGGAAAAACCCTAATGAGATGAAGTCATCACTGCTGGGGAAGCTCCTTAAATTAACCATTCAATGACTGGTAGTTATGTTCTAACTTGGGTTTATATTTGTTTAGTGTTTTTGCTATTGTAGACAAAGAAATTAAGTATGGGGTTTGAGAGCAAACTAAAGAACCCAGTGGTGTTCACTTAAAATATCTACACTGTCTTGCCATGCAGTTAGGTTTTGATGAGTGCTTGCAATACGAAGAAAAATCAAATAACCTGGCTTAGATTTGGGGTTCACTTAAGCCAGATTCTCAATATAACTTTGAAAGGAAGTGTGCACACCAAAATGTCTAAGATAATTTGTAATAGAGTAACTAAGAAGTACTATTATCCCCTTGAAAAGACAAGTTGAGGCTCAGGGTGCTTAAATGACTTCCTGTGGTCACATGGTAAGTATGTGACAAATATGGGAAATGAACACTACTTGGCAACCCCTAATTCAACCTTACAGATGTCCTTGATACTTTTATATTTATACTAAAAGTCAGAGTAAAATATGTACAGTTATTAAAAGAATACGTTTACATAATTTATATGAGAGGTTGACACAGAGTTTTAACCTTGAAGCATAAGATTGCATAGGAATGGGAGAGCACTATTTTCTTTGTTTTAAATTGCAATCAAATTTTCAACATGTGGCAAAACTCCTGGATGTCTTTCAGAGTACCTTCCTGTGGGTGTGACCCACAGGTTGAGAAATATGGCCGTAGGATAACAACAATGGGCTATATAATCTTTGATAACCTGTGACTCTCTTAAAATGTTGTGTCGGGGTGGGCAATTATTTCGGCTTGAGGGCTACTTGAGGAATGTGGGTGAGCCGTTGCAGACCAGGAACAGTGAGGGGGGTGCCGACCTGGCCAGGAACAGTGAGGGGGGGCATGCTGACATGTGGGAAGCAGATTGCAGCTCTGCCCTGGTCCCAGATGCTCTGACACCACCCCACAATCTTGGCCCTTTCTCCAGCCCCATACACCCATCCTGCTCCCAGAAGCCACTCCCCACTCACCCATCGCCCCATCCCATCTGCCTGACTGAGTTCATGCTGCCCATGGGGGTCATGGGCTGCTCTCCCTGGAGATCCTGGCCACCCATCCACCCGCTCCATCCAGCACCCCCTAGCAGTGGGTGTGGGGTAGATGGGCTGGGCTGAAATGGGTTTATTTTTCTCCTTTTAAAATTATTATTGTTGTTGTTGTTGTTGTTACTTGTTTTCTAACCTATAGACTCCAATCATAAACCTGGGGATGCACTAAATACCCCACCAGATAGCATTTTTTAACATTAGAAATTCAAGCTCTTCTAGGCTGGAAGTCTGTGTTGAGTAGAGAACTTGAAAATGGTGGCACTGCAGTAGCCAAGAGGTTTCAGTGTGAACAGGAAAGAAAGAAAGGGACCTTAGTTGTCATGGGTGACTTCAATTACCCGGACATCTCCTGGGAAGATCACTCAGCAAAATCCAAGTGGTCGCAAAGCTTCCTCTCATGCGTGGATGACCTCTACCTGACTCAAGAAGTCTATGGGCCAACGAGAGGCAAAGCGCTGCTCGACCTGGTACTGGCTACGGGGGACGACCTAATCGGCAACCTAGTGATCGATGGGAAGCTGGGTGACAGCGACCACGAGCTGATCACCTTCACCATCTGCCGTAAAGCTGGCAAATCAGTCAGCAACACAGAAGTCCTTGACTTCAGAAAAGCCGACTTTGACAAGCTCAAGAGGCTAGTCAGTCAGGCCCTCAGGGACCATGACCCCAGGGAGATGGGAGTTCAAGAAGAGTGGTTGCTTCTCAAGGAAGCGATCCTCAATGCACAAGCTAAATCTATCCCAACATGGAGGAAAGGCAGCAAGAAGGCACAGCAGCCCCCCTGGCTCCAGGGACCTAGTGGACCTCCTGAGGCTAAAAATGAAAGCCTACAAAGGATGGAGGATGGGATTCACCTCCAAGGAGGATTACTCCGTGCTGGTCCAGTCCTGCAGGGAGCAAACCAGGAAAGCCAAGGCTACAACTGAACTCCAACTAGCTTCAGGCATCAAGGACAACAAAAAGTCCTTTTTCAGATATGTGGGGAGCCAGAGGAAAAGCAAGGGCAATGTTGGACCCCTGCTAAACCAGATGGGGCAACTGACAACTGACGCCCAGGAAAAAGCCAACCTATTAAGTAGGTACTTTGCATCAGTCTTTCATCAGTCCCATGGGATGCCCATGCCTGCTATGGGACAGGGAAATCTGGGTGAGGGGGATCCCCTACCCTCCATAAATGCTGACCTCGTGAAGGAACACCTTATGAAGCTGGATACCTTCAAGTCAGCCGGCCCTGACAATCTGCACCCCAGGGTACTCAAGGAGCTGGCGAGCGTCATAGCCCAGCCCCTGGCACGGATCTTTGAAAACTCCTGGCGCTCTGGTGTAGTGCCTGAAGACTGGAAGAAGGCCAATGTGGTGCTGATCTTCAAAAAAGGGAGGAGAGTGGATCCGGCTAACTACAGGCCCATTAGCCTGACTTCTATCCTGGGGAAGAGCCTAGAAAAGTTTATTAAGGAGGCCATCCTTGATGGACTGGCCCAGGCTAACATCCTAAGGGATAGCCAGCACGGGTTTGTTGTGGGTAGGTCTTGTTTGACCAATCTCATTTCCTTCTATGACCAGGTGACCTATCACCTGGACAAGGGAGAAGAGGTTGATATATCTTGACTTCAAAAAAGCTTTTCATCTGGTATCCCATGATCACCTCTTGGCCAAACTGCCCAGTTGTGGCCTTGGCTCCACCATGATCCCCTGGCTGGGAAATTGGCTCCGTGGTCGGACCCAGAGGGTTGTGAGTGATGGCAGTCACTCATCGTGGTGCCCTGTGACCAGTGGGGTCCCTCAAGGCTCTGTCCTGGGACCCATACTGTTCAACATCTTCATTAACGATGTGGACATTGGAGTCAGGAGTGGACTGGCCAAGTTCGCCGATGACACCAAACTTTGGGGCAAAGCATCCACGCCAGAGGACAGGCGGGTGATCCAGGCTGACCTGGACAAGCTCAGCAAATGGGCAGACGAGAACCTCATGGTGTTTAACACCGAAAAATGCAAGGTTCTCCACCTTGGGAGGAAAAACCTGCAGCACCCTTATAGGCTTGGCAGTGCTACGTTGGTTAGCACTACAGAAGAAAGAGACTTGAGAGTCATCATTGACCACAAGATGAACATGAGCCTGCAATGTGATGCTGCGGCTAGTAAAGCGACCAAAACGCTGGCTTGCATCCATAGATGCTTCTTGAGCAAATCCCGGGACGTCATTCTCCCCTTGTACTCGGCCTTGGTGAGGCCACAGCTGGAGTACTGCGTCCAGTTTTGGGCTCCACAATTCAAAAAGGATGTGGAGAAGCTTGAGAGAGTCCAGAGGAGAGCCACACGCATGATCAGAGATCAGGAAAACAGATCTTACGATGACAGGATGAGAGCCATGGGACTCTTTAGCCTGGAATAGCGCAGGCTCAGGGGTGATTTGATGGCCACCTATAAATTTATCAAGGGTGACCACCAGGATCTGGGGGAACGTTTGTTCACCAGAGCGCCCCAAGGGATGACTAGGTCGAATGGTCACAAAGTCCTACAAGACCGTTTCAGGCTGGACATAAGGAAGAATTTCTTTACTGTCCGAGCCCCCAAGGTCTGGAACAGTCTGCCAGCAGAGGTGGTTCAAGCATCTACATTAAACACCTTCAAGAGTAAATTGGATGCTTATCTTGCTGGGATCCTATGACCCCAGCTGACTTCCTGCCCTTTGGGCAGTGGGCTGGACTCGATGATCTCCCGAGGTCCCTTCCAGCCCTAATGTCTATGAAATCTATGAAATCTATGAATCATTTATTGCAAAGCTGTTTGCCTTTTGTTTGTTTTTATTAATACCTAGGTAACATCAATTGCTAATTAACAACTGTGATCAAGAAAACCTTTGTTAAACTTCCAACTGCCTCATCTGTCTAACATGTTATAGCATACCCTTTCCACCCTCCTCCTCAACATGGCAAAAGCCCAATTTTGAAAATCTCCTTTTAGGTTACCTTTGAAAGCGTAAAAGACAGAGCATATGGAAATTGGAAAGCGGAGGCTGGGAGCCAGTTATGAAGAAAAAGGTATAAAGGTCATCCAAGAAATGTTCAGGCAAAAGAAGGAAGAGGGAAGTTCAGATAACTTAGACTGAGGTGAGCAGCAATAGGGAAGAGTGATGATAGGGCACTGAAGCCAGGCATATAAAGCACAAGTATGTGGTCCCCACAGGCTTGAGAATTAAAATACAGTACTTGTTTGAATTGTTGGATCCTTACCTGAAGTCAATATAACTTCTGAATAGTATGAGGTTTGTTCATCGCTAGCTGTATATAATGTGCGTATATGTGTATGTGTTCATGTACACATATACATATGTGCACAGGATGACACAAGGTTGATCGGGGTACAAAAATTGATCTGATACTGGTTAACATTAGAGCTGGTCAGGAATTTTTCAATGATTTTTTGTAACAAATTGAACTGAAACAGACTCTTTTCACAAGGAAGGAACAGTGTTGATCAATTTTTCAAATAGAAACACATCTTGAAACATTTGTGAACGTGTCAATGTCCTGTCACAAGATTTTTTAAAGAAAAAGTTCATTTTTTTGCCTCAAATATCTTTTTATTTGAAAGTGTATGATAATTAAAGCCACATTTAAAATCAGTGACTGGGAAGAGTGCAAGCTAGTAGGCAGTGTTGAGTAGAGGAGTATCCATCTCAAGGAGACAAGTATCTAGCTGAGGTTCAGAAAGGCTCCTCTCTGCTCAGGATTCAGAGCTGCAGACTCTCTCCTAGGATAAGATGTCTAACCCTTCTTTCCTAAATCAAGGAGGACTCAGATCTTTCTTTCAAACAGCAGCCAAAGAAAGTAGTACCTCTCCTCTGTTTTATCCAGTAGCACCGTGGTTGGGGCATTCACCTGGGATGTGGGATTCCCTCTGGGGGGCCATTCTCTGCTCAGATCGGTACGTGTCGTACACAGAATGGAAGAGCTTTAAATGAAGGGACTGAGAGACCTGTACCTACCTGCGAATGCCTCAGCCCAATGCCTGGAACATTCATATGTGGAAGTGAGTTGGATATTCTCAAAGCACAATCACTAGCTCAGGCCTTGAAGATGATCCACAAGGCCTATGTTGTTAGAATCCTGGAAGCACTTAAGTCTGAGTTAGGTGCTTAGCTTTGCTGGTCTGTCAAGATTTAGATGGCTGTGTGCAGGCCTGAAAGCAAAAATGTAGGCAGCTAGGAGTGTACCATTGGAAACATAGGCACTAAGGAAATTGAGATATCTTCATAGTTAAGCAATAGTTCTGTGACTGCCAGAGATGCCCAAATGTTGAGCTTAGGTGCTTCAAGAAGCCTTCAAATGCATACAACTCCCTGGAAAAGTCTAGCCCTGTGAGTTTCTAGCAAGCTGCCAGTCCTGCCGTTGGCTGGGCAACGTTTGGCTGCTCCAGCTTTGAAAACACCTGCACAATGGAGACTGGGATGTAAATGGACTTTTATTCTTGAACTGAATACTGAAAAGGACTGAAACTTTCTCTTTCAATTTGTTTGGCAGCTCACCATAATGACAGGTCATGGTTTCCCCCTCAGTCGAGTGACATTCCTATGTACCTCCTAGTTGTCATCTTTGACTTGCATCATTCCATTCATATTCTCCCATAGCTGGGCTACTATGCTGCTCACATGAAACTTCCAAAGGTTCAGCTGATTATCACAACT
Source organism: Crocodylus rhombifer (assembly GCA_038503035.1). Lineage (NCBI taxonomy): Eukaryota > Metazoa > Chordata > Crocodylia > Crocodylidae > Crocodylus > Crocodylus rhombifer. The sequence goes on from JAVSML010022367.1 coordinate 48,870, forward strand.
TTACTTTACCCCAGTGCTCAACAGATGCTCTTAACATAAGCACTCAACAGCAAGTCCCAGTTTAGTCCCCTGTGACATTTCCCCCAGCAACTTGCTTTCCCACCCTTGGTTTCTGTTCTTATTTCACCTTGTAGCAGTGAAGATTGTTTTACAATCAGGTAGCTTCAACTGAAAACAATCAATCCACACATCAAAGCCAGACTCTGCTTTCTTGTGTGAACCAAAACAACCCATTATATAGTCTCAATAAAGGTACTGTCACACCTTGCTTTGTGTAAATATATGAGAAAATATTAGTCAGGGGCATACAATGCATATGCCAAGCATATGTGAGTTAAGTGAGTGCAAGAACAAAACCTTCAGAAAATATCACAGCTGAAAAATATCTTTCCTAATTAAATAAATCTTAGTAATACTCAGCAGTAACAGGAAATTCAGGTGGCATTTTCTGAGTCATTATTAGAACCAATTTACCAACATAACGTGTAAGGTCATTGCACGTTGACTTTGCTAAGAGATATAAAACTGAGATGCTGATTGCACAGTATTGTTAGATTCAATACATATGTGATAGCTATTTTTGTTATGTTAATTCAAGAAAGCCAAGCATACTTATGAAATATACTCAGACAATTTCCTTCTGGGAGGGTACCAACCATGGAAACTGTTAACCCAAGCAGTAATATTAGAAGAAAATTATTAGTAGTTCACGGGCATGCTAACTAACTACAACAGCTGTCATTGAAATGTCTACAGTAATTGCATCTTACAAGTGCAGTAACTACAGGATTGTAACATTACTGTAGTTACTGAACAGAGGTGTGTGTGCATATAGAATACATTATGGATTATGGGTGCAGTTAAATATATATATAAGTATATATGTATATTTAATAGGGGTGTGCAAAATTTCGCTGGGTCTTTTATTTCGATGCTGTTTCAACTTGTTTTGAGCTCAAAACAGTGAAATCGAAATGAAACTAAAGGCTTTGAAACAGCCTCAAAATGAAATGAGAGCAGTCAAAATGTTTTGAAAGTTTCCCGGAAACCCCTGTACCTGTCTCCTTGAACTGGGCAGGCTTCATGGACTCAGCAGGAGCTACCATGCCTGCTGTTTTCACCTCGCTGTGCCTTAACACACACAGAGAAGTCACACGTCACCAACTTTGCTCTGAACAGTTTGAGATGCAATTTCCCAGAAACCCCTACACCTATTGCCTTGAAACCTGGCAGTCTTCATGGCCTAAGAAGGGGCTAGCATGCCTGCTGTTTTGACCCCTCTGCACCTTAACACACATGTCTGACACAAGTTTTGTTTGCCTGCAGCTTGAGGTGCAGTTTCCCAGAAACCCCTGCACCTATCTCTTTGAAACATGGCAGGCTTCATGCCCTCAGAAGGGATGACCATCCCTGCTATTTTCATCCAAATCTGCCAAGAAATGACAAAGTTATAAGCAGTTTTGTGCTTCCCCATTATAGCCTATGCACAAAGCATTGAAACAGAGAAACAGTTTCAATAAAACAAAACGGAGCAGCACTTCGAAACAAAATGAAACTCCCATTTCACACATCCCTAATATTTAGCAGCACCCATACTCCATAATGCATTCTATATATACACACATGCCTCTATTCAGTGACTACAGTTATGGCATCTTCTCTTCAGCACAGAACATAATCCTGTAGTTATATATATTTAACAGCACCCATACTTCATAATGCACTCTTGATTTTTTTTAACTTAAAGGTAGGTATTAACAGAATAGTCAGTAACATACCCTGTACCCAGTGGGTTAATATGAAACTACTATATTATACAATATGCGTATTAGTTCATTACTAATATTTTGAGCAATGAGTCAAGAAAGGGATAGTTCACCACTGAAAGGTTATAGCCATCTAAATTTATCTTCTATATAAAAAAACACAGTAATTTAGATAATGCTTGAAAAATAGCAACTATGCTGAGATAACTATGTTCATTATAGGCAAAGTTTCTTCTGCTGTTTTTAAACATAAGCAGTAAAAGGACACTCCATCTCTAATTGAATCACACTGCATTGTGCTAATCTTCTTAATGTCCTGTTTGCAAATATAGTATCATATTAAACACATTGAGCCATGTGGACTAACATTCAAATTATGTACTTTATTGCATTTGTGCATTTTGTAATAAAAGGAGTGTGGTATAGGAAAATTGTAATTGCGCTTATAGCTTTACCTTCACATTATCTATCTATTTGTAACTGAATTATTTTAAGACCTTTATTTATCATGGATTTCCAGAATTTTAACTCATAGAAACCCTGATCTGATTAAAAGGTAAGAGGACCTCTCACATATGACTCAAAATATTTTATAGTTATTGGAATGTCTGCATTACATTTCCTCAGTTATCTCTTTCAGTTCTATAGAGCTAGCCATAGAGTTTCTGTCAGTATATTTCTTTATAATTTCTTAAGGCCCTAGAATATGTTACATTTATCATGCGATTAACATGTTAATCATGCAATAGATTGTAACAGGCCACATGTTCAACCAATTTACATCACAATAAGGTGGCAAACCAGCCACAAAGATGTTCTATATGTAATTAATTAATTAGTTCTGTTAAATGGGGAACATCTTTGTGGCTGCTTTGCATTATGCTTTAATTTGAATGTGTGGTGCAGCTTTAAGTGCCATCATGCAGGAAGCTCATCAGCTAATGGGCTCTCTGCACAATGGCAAGTTGAAAGCTATACACTGTAGACTTGCACTGGGCTAAATTAACATTTGCCAAGGGCCTTCCCATTACATCAAATTTTCAGAAACATACAACAAAAACTGTATATGATTGTACTGACTACCTCTGCTATGAATAGGGAATTCTTTCTTTAGTACGAATTTCCAGAAAACCAAAGGGTTGCTCTTCCTAGAGGTAACCTCCAGAAGACTGCTATTGGGTAAATGCATGTATATTCCATCCCTGCTTGTTCTCTCCAACCTTAGTACTTCACTTTTGTGGGTTTCCTTGATGTTTAGAAGCTATGGATAGCCTAAAGGAATGGATCCATATCTTTAAAGTGTGAAAAAGCCACTTATGCTCCTCATAAATGCCATCCAAGTACCCACAGAAGTCAATTTGCTCTATCAAAAAATGGATGATGTGGTACAGTTTTGGCATTTGGAAAACCATGCAGAACTGCAATACTAAAGATTGCCTTGGAAAAGCAACAGCTTGATTTCAGAGGGCATTATGGTCTTTGCTTATGTGAAAAACTCTCTGTCTTAAGTTACAAAATTAATCTTAAGAGTTTCAACAGAAAATCCTGCCTGTGAACATCCTATTTCCTCCTCTATGCTGAAAGAAAAGACGCCTCAGATTATTAGTAATATAAGATGGAACTTTTCATTCCAAGTAGTAGCAACTGAATGGCGATGAATCTCAGTTTTCTGGGCTATGTGAAATTATTTTGGTAGTCTTTGGTCTGATATGTTGTCAAGTCTGTGGGCAACACAGTGTTGAGGCAGTGTGATGAGTTTACATTGCTGGAAGTTACTTAAAATAATATGTTTCCATTTATTTTAAACAAAAAGTACATGTCATTAAATCAGGAACAGAAACTGAGTGAAAAGAATGTGAGAAAAATAGCTTTTTCTTTTGGAAAAATGAGGATCAATGTATTCCAAATGCTACTGAAGTACATGGAAGTACTCCCATTAACTTCAATGGTTTTTGGATCAGGCCCTAAATTCAGAACTCAGTTCACTACTGCAACTGAGGAGTACTTCATTACATTAATTGACTTGCTTTGGATTTACACTGGCGTTAAGTGAGGTCTTGGTCAAGCCCTAAGGTAATATTCCATATCATTGCAGCTACTGGAAGAAATAATGACTCTTTCTTCTGTTTATATAGCAGCATAACTAGCACAGGGCAAATGGGGCATGAGCTCCAGGTGCTGACTATGAGGGACTGCCAGAATTTCCCCCCAGAGACTTTTTACCATGGCAGAGAGACAGCTCTGCATTGTCCCTGCCTAGCTATAAGAGCAGCTCAGCACCCAGGAGTGGATCTGAGGGACAAAGGGTAGGTGGCATGTTGTTCCTTTCTCTTGGAAAGTGTTCACACAGCATGTGCAGTTCTGCTCCCAGTAGCATATCTGGGGAAGGGAAGAGGAGCAAACAGGGCCCCAGGGGTGTCTCCTGAGCAGCCTGTGCCAGGAAGCTGCAGTGATGGTAGTAGTAACAGCTGTGTTCCTTATAAAAAGAGCCCAGGCAGTTAAGGCTTCCCTTCCCCTCTCCCTCTCCCTCTGCCCCAGCCCCCTTTCACTTCAGTATACCACCTCCCCTGCCCTGGAAGCTGAAGAGGTTCACTATGCCTCTGTGTTTATACACTGTGTTTAGCCACTCCTTTCACAAGTCCCCTGTAATGTATGACTCCCTACATTTTGCTACAGAGTAATATATTCTTAGTAGCCCTTCATTTGTCATCAAGACCCACATTATTGTCACCACACTACTTGTTTCAGAGGCAAGGAGGTAAATTCTGAGTTTAGCACATATTGGATTTTTGACCAAGCAACTTTTTTTGTTGTGGAGGTGGTTCAGACAATTGCAACTGCACTTATTTAGACCATTAAGATTTTATCAGCATTTTATAACCTCTTATTTCCAGAAGTGTGTAACTCAGCCAAAAAAACACATACTCAAGCCTCTAACTGGCAGCATACTAGTTTTTTTCAGGGCATGAGCATTTGGTTACACAGTATGTGCAGGGTGGAAATTATTTTATGTTGGCCAGCTTTCCCATTTCCTCACTTTATGCTCAGATGGCTGAATGGTAACTCATCAGTGGAATGATACTACTGTAATTCTAATGTAGCAGAGTGGTGAATCAGACTCTCTGGGGAAAATCCTTGCCTCATTAGTCAGTGGGAGTTTTCCATTGACTTCAATGAGACCAGGAGTTTTTCTGTTAAATTTTTATGTTCTGAATGACTGAGGGCAACCCCCAACAGTATGTGCAGATTTTTTTTCTTGTATTTTGTGTTATGGGTTTTTTAAAATTTTCAGTAGTAATAGGCAGTACCTCTCTTACATAACCCAGTAAATGGTTGTCTACATCAAATGCCACTCTCAGACTGTCGAAAGGACACCACATTGCAAGTTATCACTGCTGTATACTCAAAAAAGAAAAATCAAAGATTTTTTTGCCAGTAGTGTTGGAAAACTCACTGCAATTTATGTATATCTAGATGTCAACACAAATTGTATAGAGCAACTAGACTCCACTGGTGTAACCTGGGCTAATTGATTCAGTGTAAATTACTGAGGACACTGTTGCAATTTCAAAAAGAAACAATGCCTTTGCAATTCACTGTGTCAAGAACTTAGATACCCTTGCAAGGAAATGTGAATATTAAGGACCTATTAAAATAAATAAAATAGTAAGTTACTATACTACATAGTAGTACATTACATTAATAATATTACTAACTATAATAATGTGAATTCCTGTGTAAGAGCCCTACTTTACTCCCAGTGAAATCAAAGCACACGGAATCAGATCTGGAACACAAACCTAAGAAATTCAGATATAGGTCTGTCTCTGTGCAACAGCTTACCAGACAACAACTGATCAGAAGATTTTTTTTAATAGCTTTCCATCTGAAAATGCCATTTTTGTGAAATGGTAGAGATTTCACGTGGATAGTGATGAGAAATAGCATTTCTTGTGGAAACAACTAAGAAATTACAAAATAATCTTGAAATGACACAGATTATTATTTTATTTATTTATTTTTTTGCAAAATGAAATTTTCAGAACAAAAGTTCTGTACAATGTTTATTTTGTGAGGAATCCCAAATCTTTGTTTTCTTTCAAAATTGGAATGAAAAACACATTTTGGAATGTAAAAGTGAAATGGAAATTTAGAGTTGCTTGCTATCAGTTGTACTTTAACCTAATGCTGTTAGTTCTCAGACAGCCAAAACTTTCAACAGAAGCTTTTCCTCCTCTTGGGTTACAAATCTATGTAGGGCTGATTATGTAGTAAAAGAACAATTCCTATTAATTTGTTCACATTAAAAAACCCATATATATGTATATATGCAAACTCATTTGTCCTGATTTTGCTTTCAGTTAGGCTAGTGCTTCTGTCCCAGGATGGTGCAACAGTTTTTAAGCAGAATTTCTTATTTTGGTATTTATTTCCATCATATAACATTATTTTGAGATACTACTAGTTGTTTTACATTCTTTTGTTCAGAAGAGTGATTAAAAATAGCATCTGAGATCTCCTCATTTATTTTCTGTAACTTCCATAGCACAGTTGTTCCCCTTGCAAGCCAAAACTAGATTTAGCCAACTGTCAACTGCTGAACTGCTCAACCTGGTATCTTAAAATCAAGCTGTCCTCTCTGGACTTCATACATCTTCATCACAACTTTCTATTTGAGATCAAAATGCAGTGGGGATTTTGTGAAGGTAGAATACGCCCTGTAATACAAATTAATCTACTTCAGGTATACTGGCTGTGCAGCATGCTGGCTGTACTAGTCAAAACTAGTTTTAATTGCTTAGCAAAATTAGCAGGTATGACTTGGAAGATAGGGAAAAGATAACTACGTAAGCAAGCTGACATTTTTACAGAATAACTTTTCTGATCGCAATCATAGAAGGTCTTTTATCAGATTTATTAAATATTGGACAAATAATATTGACGTAAATGAATAGGGACCTGGTTTAACACAAAATTGCATTATTGAATTCATTCTCACAAGAGGTATAAATGACTATAGAACTAAACACTTTCAGAACTAAATGCAAAGCTTTCTTTTTCACTTTAGCTTCCCCTCATTTTATTCAAACACTTCGGGCCCTGCTACACATTCAAATTAAAGCTGGATAGGAACCACCTATAGAGTTGTTACATATTTTCAAGCACTAACTTTATAGCTGGTTGGCTCTTTTTATAGCTGGATAGTCATTTTTTATGTAATAATTACTTTGCACATGTGGCTGATCTAAATTTATTTCATAAATTTATTTCATAATTAACCAGTTAATTGCATAATATATGTAATGTGTAGCAAGGGCCGTAGATGATACATGCACAGCATATGTGCCTACTTGCTATTTACACTGCAAAATAAACAAACAATAATGAATCAGAAAAGGAAAGTGCTAAGAACTTATCCAGCTATTTATCTTGTAATGCAAGAAGGAAGAGAGGCAGCATGAAAAAAAATGTTTTTTGAGATATTTTGGAAGCAACCATATCATTTAATGATGGGAGGCTGCATAAACAACTTCCTAGTTAGAACATCTCTAATAAATAAGCTGGTATAGAAGCCTGAAAGTCTTGCATTTAGTTTCTAAGAGTAACATGTAAATGAGCATTTTTTATTAATGAATCCTATACAGTTGCATTTACTGGGTGGCATATGCCTATCTATTATTTTTTATCTCAGTTAAAATGCCAAAGATAGAAGCAAGTTACACCTGAGAAAGAAAGCTGAACTTTTGCCTCTGTAATAAGATACATTTCAGTCCCAACTTTTTCACTTTGAGAGTAAACTAATAAATGAATAGGCAACTTTGTTTGCTGTTTTGCCAGCATTCAAGCTACCACAAAGGGTGACATGAGGGGAATTCAGAGGGTATAGCTCATTGACCAAGGAAGCCAGCAGCAAAAAGTTAGCACTCTATTCACAATTATTGAACCATGAACACAAAATGCAGATATATTCAGCTGATAACTTCATCCACTGATGATGTACTGATACAGTTCTTCCAAAGCAAATCTGTGTTCAGCTGGAGATGCTGCTTAAAGATAATAAATGTAAGAGGGATGTTGTAATTCTGCCAAAAGACAGCATTACAAGTCCCAGAAATTCAAAGCTAAAGTTAAATTTAAAAATATATATAAACATATCAAGGCATAGTTAAGGGAACCAAACAATCTTAGCTCTGCCTTATAATGATACTGTAAGTGAGGAAAAAATGAAAAAATAATAAATCATTGGAATTATGTTTAACTTGGGACCACAAACAAGAAGCTACCTTAGTTATAACTTGATGGTTCATGGGATATTATTAATGCATGATTTTTGTGCTAGTGGATGTGGGATTAGGGAATAACATTTGTAAAGGGATGACACAGTTTTTATAGGGGTGTGCAGAGTGGGCCCTATTCAATTCAGATTCAGCCCAAATCAGGGACAATAGTTCAATTTGTCAGATTACTGTCCCGGATTCAATTTGACTGAATCTGAATGTGAAGATTTGATGCTGATTCAAAGAATCAGGGATTCGGACATAGACACAGCTTTAAATGTTTTTTCTACATACCTCAAGGTACCCGCACAGTTTGTGAATGCTGCGATGCTGGGGCACATGGAGTGTCCCACAGGGGTTGGTGGGGGGAGGGCGGGTTCCCTCCATGTGCTTGGCGGTGAACTGGGAATTCTGCTGCCAAGCATGCTGGGGAGCCCCCCATGATCCTGTGGGACACTCCATGTGCCCCAGCATTGCAGTGTTCATGAGCCGCCTGCTACCTAGAGGTATGTAGAAAAAACATTTAAAGCCGTGTTTATGTCCAAATCACTGAATCTTTCCAAATCTCTCTGATTCAGTTCAGAGAGATTAAAGGGTCCTCTGATTTGATTTGGATTCAGAGATTTGGCCACTGAATCAGGCCAAATCTCCACCAAATCAACTGAGGGACTGAAGCTTCACACAGCCCTAGTTTTTGTGTGTGTGATCTAGGTAAAAATATACTGTTGAAAGTCAGTGTTGTTATTTGATTAAATAAATTGCATAGGGGACATGCATCACATGTGTTTAAATTCCAAAATAACGCTAATTACTGCTCCTGAGGAAAATTCAATTTGCAGGGAGATCAGATTCTGCAGGAACTGGCGTGATGAATTTAATTGTCTTTTTTTTTAAATCAGTGAAACAACAAACTTGGCATAGATGGAGTGGTACAGAAAAACCCAACAAGCCTCCCTGGCAGTATTCAAAGAAAAAAAAACATGAAGAGAGGAAAATGAGGCAAATGTCCTGAATGAATCACAGTATCATACAATTGGAAGGGATCTTGAGGGTCATCTGGTCCAGCCCCTTGCATGAATGCAGGAATGCTGCTCCTAAATCATCCTTGACCAATGCTTATCCAACCTCCAATTGGAAGCTTCCTCTTACAAACCTACAGTGAAGGAGATTTCACAACTTCCTTGGGCCATCTAGAGAATTTCCTGGGCACTTCTCTAGCTGCTGTACTTGGCAGAATATTTTGAATATAGCGATCATCAATTCCTTTAGGCCCTTTGCACATGCTACATATTTACCATGATTAACTTGTTAACCATGACCCGTTCCCCCAATTTAAGGCTCTATAAAATGGGAAAATGAGCCTTAACTATGTTCTATATGTAATATAGAACATTTTTATGGATGGTTTATATGGCGATTTATATTTAATATGTAGCCGGGGGTCACAATCAGCTGATTGTCCAGGGGCCCTGGCTCCACTGGAATCTGAAAGGGCCCCAGGACTGACAACTGACTTATAGCCAGCTCTAGCCAGAAACTGGGGGGATGGGGTGCTAACAGGCTTCTATAACTAGGGACTTTAAACCCTGTGACCGGCAGTGCAGCTGGAGCTGCCATATGCAGTTGGTGTCAACATTCACTGGATTGTCTATCTAGACAGCCCAGAGTGAACTGGACCCAGGGCTGCTTGGGCACAGGCTGACAATCAGCTATATGTCTACTCTGGTCCCAAATGATACTGGGGACAGTTCAAGCACCAGTGTGGTCCTTGGACGAGAGCTGCCAATCTGATTATTGTCAGCCCCAGCCCAATTTGCCAGTGCTAGGACAGCCTAGGATTATTATGTATAGTAATGGTGTGATTGGGATCTGATCCCCAAATCCAAAATCATGGCTCCTGCCATGCACATATGGCATGGCAGTAAGGGCAATTGTTAGGATCAGAAATCAGATCCCATTGCACCATTAAATGAATATGTGTCATGGGCCTTAGATCAGTGGTCTCCAAAGTGGGGTGCACGCACCCCAAGGGGAGTGCAAGACGATCCATTGGGGTGCAGGAAGAAAATATTAGAACTTCTATTTATATTCATATAAATATACATATATTGGGGGTGCATGCTCAAAAATTTTTTACTGATAGGGGTACGCAATCAAAAAAGTTTGAAGACCACTGCCTTAGATAACTAAATGCCATTAGCTAATCTCAGTAAGCATCTACACATGCCCCCTTCCCCTACCCCTGGCACAATTGTTACTGCACCATCATTTAGAACTTGCTTTAGGAAGTACTAAATGATGATGCAGTAACAGCCATTACTGCATTGCTCGGGTGGTGCACAGTAATTTTTAACAGGTACTTTGCCATAGCAATGCATTATAGTGAGGTAGGTTGTTACCACACCAACGTATCATCGTGGTTTGTGCCTGCCGATGCTACAAAACTGTAGCTCAGCTCTATGGCAATGTAGCATCTCGTGTAGACACTTCCAGTGTATCAGTAATATGTGTTCAAGAAAGACTGATGATTTCTGTTTAAGGCACAGACCTGGGTCTTTGGAGATAGGAAGTAGACCAGGGACTTGGACCCCTTTCTCCCACCATTTTTGCTTTGTACTTAGACTTTCTGTTTCATAAGACAGGTAAGTATACTTTATTCTCTATTTGTATAGAAACTAACAAACGCAATGAAGCTTTGGTCCTGTTTGAAGCCTCTCTGCACTACTGTAGCATCAACAATAAGTAATAATCTTGGTAAAGATGGTCTCAAGGACAGTGATCACCTCTAAAATCTTGCTACCAAACAAAGGAATTAGAAATAATAAATGGTGCTGCACTAACTTTGATGATCTCTTTTAAAGGTCACATCTAAGAGGAACATAATAGAGAGAGGAAAATCACATCTAATTCCATAAAGAGTTTGAAAGGTACTAACATAATTTCCATACAGCAATCATACTAGAGATAAGACATTTGGGGTAGTGCAGATAGTCAGGGTTTTCTTCCCGTTCTTGATATTAACAAGGAAGCGGGGCAGGACTCTTTCAGGAAACAGTTCATTGTAGACTCCAGTGTAGACCCCATTTATTTCCTTTGATTTATTCAGTTTAATTCAAAGCTGATTACTACCAAGCTTCTCTTCACAGGAATTCCTGCTTTTTCTGCTAGCTCTGCAATACCTCAGAAAGCAGTTTTATAAGGACTATTAATAGCCATCATGCACAGGGTTAATAGGCAGCATAAGCCACAAACAACATCCTGAAATGGCAAGCCTTGGCAGCTGGATCTCCACACCCAGGAGTGGTGCTGTTTCAGGTGATTGGCTGAGAGGGTTGTGGTTTTAGTTTAGCTTTTGTAGAAACTCAGTGGCAGGTTAATAAAACTGTATTGGGATGTTGTTCAAAGATCTCATCAGGTCCTGGGATCTCCAGCTCTCCCTCCTGCACTTGTCTTGTGCTGAGTTCCTGCCTCTGATTTCTTGTTTTGGCTCTAGCTATTCAGCTACATTGCCCATACTGTTACAAATTTATCCTTCAATTGTCTTGGGTTGGATACCCATAAGGTAGCCATGCCTCATGGCCTGTCACAGAAATACTTTTGTATTATTTGGTTTCTTCAGTTAAAGAAAAGTCTGCAATGAACACAGTACTGTAGCAAGGGAGAGGAGGAGGCAAGTGGGGCACCCACCCTGGGTGCTGCAGCAAAAGAGGACCAACAGGTGAGTCATGAGCTGATATTTTGTTATAAATATTTTTTAAAATTTCAGCTGATGTGGCTGATAAATGCTGTGTGCATGTGCATGGCTGCAGCATGCATGCAGCCAGCCTGGCAGCTTGGAGAGCACCATCTGGCTGGTGAGTCTGTTGTAGGGGGGAAGGGGCAGGGGAAGGAAAGAGGCATGGAGGGGGCAGATCAAGGGAGATGTGAAGGAGAAGTGGGGCTGGGACTGGGGCAGGCACTGCCCAGCTGGGGCAGGGCACAGGACAGAGCCATGAGCAACTCGTCCAGGGGTGTGCGGGGAATGGAGGGGGCAGCTCCCACCACTGCGTGCACCCCCGGGCGAGCATGGGAGGGCATGTTCCCCCCAGATCTGTGTGCAGGGTGAGGGCAGGCTGCCACTGCAGGCTGGCCTCATGCACCAAACTTCCTTGCTATGGCACTGAATAAACATGACAATTTTTCAGTATAAACAGGAATTATAAAGATTCCTTGGAATACTTGTGGTTACTTTTCCAAACTGTTGCTAGAAATGTTCACAGTAACCATGTTCCTTAGAGTTAGTTCAAAAAGATTTCACATGGCTTTATGAGCTGAAGCAAATCAATGAAAGCAGGTAAAAGAAGAAAGAGTTTAGTTATTTCTATTAAATCATTTGGATTAAAACAAATCAATCAACTTGATTCTAGATGCTTTCCAAAGTGGGTGGGGTGCTGTTTAAGAGAAAAAAAGAAAGAAAGAAAATTATCCAATTGTTCTTGCTTCCAAAGTAGTGGTTGAAAGAGCCAAAAATATGTCCCAAAAGTAAATTATATGATCAACATGTTATTACAGAGTGAGATGTTTAAACAGTATATGCATATGATAAGTAATTTAAGAAACCAATCACAACCCCCCAGAACTCTTAAAGGACTCTGACCTAAGTACTCATATGCACACTCATACACACACTTTATAGGTTCCTCTTGAACATGCAATGATATGGCTTTAAATTAGGCAGTATTAGACACAAATTCTTAGTTGGGTCAGCTCTGTTCACTACAACATTTACCAGAAACTCTGTTACATGGAACAGGAAATGGAGGTACAACCTATGAATCCCAACCATTTAAGTATATCACTTCTTCAAGGTATTTTTGAGGATGCTGAAATGTTTTAAAAATCTTTAAAGAAAAGGATATTCAAAGCACAGCTAAAGAGAGATGTTCCATCCTTACTAGTCATTCTATGAGGTCTTAATGGAATAGACTCTTGTAATCCAAAACTGAGAAAAAAATAAGCCATGTGAGGTAAGAAATACTGTATTTCATATATAAAGGAGAGATGGATATGCCTTATTGCAAAAGGAAAATCAGTTAGTGGTCTAGTATAAATATACTGATTCCCTTTTAAGTGTTCATTATGCCGATAGTGTTCCAATTGTGACAGGAAATTCCAAAAAAATCATGGCAAAATGTATGAACTAACCTTATCTGCTATCCAGGCAAAAGCTATTTAGTGCCAAGTAGCATTCACTTTACTTTGAAGTTAATTTTCTGTAAGGTTCATATTCTGTTCAGCCACCTAATATAGCTGAGTGTGAAGTAACAAACAGAATAATTAATTGAAAGTGTTCATACTTAAGATATCCTCATTTCTCCAATGGCTGGGCTTCACAACAGAGTACTTAAGATGTTTGAAACGAATAGACTGTCAGACTCATTTGTTTTCAATATACCGTCATAGATCAAAATAGTTTAAACCAGAGATGCAGACATAGAGGCTACAAGTCTAGGTACTTTTGAGTACCTGCCAAGCCTATGCTCTGAAAAAGGAGCATTATTATATTTGGGGTAGAGTTAAGATAAAACTGATTTTTCTACAGTAGCTGAAGATAGATTTAAGAGTAATGTGGTTGCAACTACCTGTCAGACCTGTTTCTTTCTGAAGCTCTAGAAACACTGATAAAACCTGTTTAAGTTTGTGTTACCCATCTCTGAGCAGCAGTGCCCAAATTGATTTTGTCACCAGGACTGTGCACTCCACCCTTTAGGATGCCAGCTCAGAGAGCTGGACAGTTTGGCCCTTAGTTGGGCACATCACCCAGCTTTCCTGCCATGCCTTGGTCGTGTAATAAAGAAGGAGGGTCCTTGGTCATTCATGGTCACTTCCACGAGTGCCTCGTGTTGATGGCTTTTGGGGCTCCTCCTCCCCTTTGCATCCCATCCACACACCAACTGGCTTTTATAAGGGTCCAGACTACAGTCCTTCACATGGGAGGATTGCAGAAAAACAATGCAGTCAGCAGCCAGATCACTTCACCGTGGTCAGCCATAACTGGCAAGGCCTGCAGGATAAAGAGCTCAGCTGGGTCCTCTTAAATCAACAAATGGCTGCACGGCCTTACATCTATCCTGTACAGGAGCGTTCTCCACCAACCGTGACTCATTAACTGCTCCTTGACCAGTTCCTGCTCTGGGATCCATTAATTACATATTTCATATCATAGCCAAGTAACAGATGTCAAAAATCTACTTCCCTCATGCCATTTGCCAGTGTTGAAATCATTTGTTGCTCCCAGGATAGCCAGGTAAGTCAAATCCATTCAGCATAAACAATTCATATGCATCCTAGCCCATTCAAAGTCCAGGGTTTATTACTTCAGCCCCAACACAGTTCTTTACTCCTTGAAGCCTCTAACTGATGGGCCAATCTGGTCCACTTCTAACTGAAATAAAAGTTAAATGCAAGAAAACCAACTCTTCCCCTGGCAAACCACTGGGGTGTCTGCATTCTCAAGCACTCCCAGAATACTCACATTCATCACCTCAGTGCTTCTCCTAGTGAAGAGACACTTTCTAGGGCTTCTCCAGGCCAAACTCCTCTGCTCTCCTATGGGGTTAGTGCCCCTAGGGCTCAAGGCTCCTCTGAGCCTCCAGTCTAATGAGCCGGTTCCTCACCCTACTCACTTCGCCCCTGCTGGGGATTTGCTGCAGCTGGGCTCTGCACTCTGTCTTCTGCACTCCTGGGGCTGTCTCCATCTGTCAGCATGGGGTATGCATCTATGATGTCCACCCCAAAGCGCGGCCAATCCTCAGCCAGCACAAACTGACAAACTGGGGCTGCTGTTGCATCCATGGCTCTGCCATCCACACTGTCACTGGCCCTGCAGGTAGCTACTCACTTTCTTGTGACCTCACTGAGCATGTACCCAGCCCCCAGTCACCACCAGGATTCACTCCCAGGGCACCACCACTCTGGCTGTGCTCTGTGAGGCACTCCCCATTGTAACAGCATATTTGCTTAAAGCAGTAAGCAGTAAGGGGCCCACTGGGCATCAGAGCTGGGGGGCAACAAAGGCGCCAGTAACAGGGCTCAAGTGCCTATACACTGATGCTAGGATCATGGGGAGCAAGCAGGGTTGCGCTCTATGTCAAGGAGAGTTATACATCGACCCTTATTAAAATGGAATCGGAGAAGGAGAAAGTAGATGGATTATGGGTTAGGATGCATGGAGGTCAAGGAGAAAGGGATTTGGTGGTAGGGGTCTGCTACAGACCCCCACACCAAGGGGAAGAACTAGATTTGGAACTCCTAAGGCAGCTCTCGGAAACCATAAAGACTAGGGAAGCAGTAGTCATGGGGGACCTAAACTACACTGACATCTGCTGGGAGACAATAAATTCCCACTGTTCACGTTCGACTTCAGCGAGCTCAGGTGTTTAGTCAATGACGCACTGCAGAGTAGGAGATTTGGCGAGATGGGAGCCCAGGAAGGGTGGCTGTGCCTTAAGGAAACGATCCTTCAGGCACAGAGGGAGACGATTCCGATGTGAGGGGAAAAGGGGAAAGGGACCAAGAGGCTTCCTTGGCAGACCAGAGAAATCCAGAGCAGCCTAAGGGCAAAAAGGGGGGCACATAAGCAGTGGAAACAGGGAGAGATTACTAAAAAGGAGTATGCCTCCTCAGCTTACAGTTGTAGGGAGGCAGTTAGAAAGGCCAAAGCTAACATGGAGCTGAGGATGGCATCCCAAGTTAAGGATAACAAAAAATTGTTTTTCAGATATATAGGGAGTAAAAGGAAGGCCCAGGGTGAAATAGGACCACTACTGAATGGGCAA
This sequence comes from Crocodylus rhombifer, assembly GCA_038503035.1. NCBI lineage: Eukaryota > Metazoa > Chordata > Crocodylia > Crocodylidae > Crocodylus > Crocodylus rhombifer. The sequence goes on from JAVSML010022367.1 coordinate 64,731, forward strand.
AAGCAATTGGTGACAGACAGGGAGGACAAGGCTGAACTCCTCAATGGGTTCTTTGCTTCAGTCTTCCTAAACAAGGAGCAAGACAAGTCTCATAATGGGATTGTAGAGAGGCAACAGCTGGGCGCCAGACTACCAAGCATTGACCCTGAGATGTTGCAGAGTCACTTGGAAGGACTGGATGTGTTTAAGTGGGCAGGCCTGGATGAGCTCCATCCAAGGGTACTGAAGGCACTGGCCAATATCACTGCACAGCCACTGGCAAGAATATTTGAGCACTCATGGCACACGAGACAAGTCCCGGAGGACTGGAAAAGAGCCAGTGTGGTCCCTATTTTCAAGAAGGCAAGAAAGGAGGATCCAGGCAACTATAGGCCAGTCAGTCTCACCTCCATCCTTGGCAAAGTCTTTGAAAGATTATTAAGGCCCAGCCTTAATAATGTGAGAGCCCAGCAGGAAAAATTATGCTGAGGGGAAACCTGCATGGGTTCGTAGTGGGTATATCATGCCTGACTAATCTAGTCTCTTTTTATGACCAGGTTACAAAACAGCTCGACACAGGAGTAGGGGTTGATATCGTTTACTTAGACTTCAGAAAGGTCTTCGATACGGTATCTCACCCCATACTAGTGAACAAGTTAAGAGGCTGTGACTTGGATGATTACACAGTCCGGTGGGTGGCAAATTGGCTAGAGGGTCATACCCAGAGAGTGATAGTGGATGGATCAGTATCGACCTGGAAGAGAGTGGGTAGTGGGGTCCTGCAGGGCTCGGTCCTTGGACTGATACTCTTCAATGTCTTCATCAGTGATTTGGACGAGGAAGTGAAGTGTACTTTATCCAAGTTTGTGGATGATACAAAACTGTGGGGAGACGTGGGCACGCCAGAGGGCAGGGAACAACTATAGGCAGACCTGGACAGGTTGGACAAATGGGCAGAAAAGAATAGAATGCAATTTAACAAGGAGAAATGCAAAGTGCTACATCTAGGGAGGAAAAATATCCAGCACACCTACTGCCTAGGAAATGACCTGCTCGGTAGCACAGAAGTAGAAAGGGTTCTTGGAGTCCTAGTGGACCCCAAGATGAACATGAGTCGTCAGCGTGACAAAGTCATTAGAAAAGCTAACTGCACTTTATCATGCATCAGCAGATGCATGACAAACAGAACCAAGGAGGTGATACTTCCCCTCTATCGGTTTTGGGCACCACACTTCAAGACGGATGTGGATAACCTGGAGAGGGTCCAGAGAAGGGCCACTCATATAGTTAAGGGCTTGCAGGCCAAACCCTACGAGGAGAGACTAAGGCACCTGGACCTCTTCAGCCTCCACAAGAGAAGGTTGAGAGATGACCTTGTGCCTGCCTATAAATTCATCATGGGGGCACAGAAGGGAATTGGTGAGGCTCTACTCACCCAGGCACCCCTGGGGGTCACAAGAAATAATAGCCATAAGCTAGCAGACAGCAGATTTAGACTGGACATTAGGAGGAACTTCTTCACAGTTAGAGTGGCCAAGGTCTGGAATGGGCTCCCAAGGGAGGTGGTGCTCTCCCCTACCCTAGGGGTCTTTAAGAGGAAGTTGGATGGGCATCTGGCTGGGGTCATCTGAACCCAGCACTTTTCTGTCTATGCAGGGGGTCAGACTCAATGATCTATTGAGGTCCCTTCTGACCCTAACATCTATGAATCTAAGGTGAAAGCCAATATTTTCAAACTTGTTTGACTAAAATTAGGAGGCTAAACATAGTTCTGACATGTAAGCATTCAAATGTATAAATATAGACTTAGATGCCTAATTCCAACACTAAAATAGAAATTATAAAGAAAAAACCAGAAGCAGAAATGATCCTGAGTCTGTGGCTGCTCATTACACTTTTCAGAACAGCCACTACTGGAATCTAAGCCATATTTTGCCATTCAAGAGCAAGAGATGAATTTCTGGTTTAACAGTTTGTAGGCAATGTGTAGTCAAAGCATCAAAGATTTTGTAAGCTGTTCAGAGTCTTGAGCATATTATTCAGAGTCAAAGGAACTATCAAAATGAGCTGTTTAAACTGCCAAACCTATGAATAAGAAAATAAAAGCGTAGATTCAGCATCCTTACCTTGCTGTACTTGTATATAACAGCATATACTGAAAAGACAGTCTGGAAACTGCAGAACTTTCACTACTGGCTGCACCTCAGACACAACTGCTGGTTGCAACCCATATTTGTTCAGTGAAGCAACAGTTCTGTTAGGAAGAAGCTGACAGCTCTTGAAGAAATGCAGAAGAGATTTTATCAATCGCCAGCAAAAGTGCTGCTCAGTTTTGAATCAGACTGCATTAGATTTGTGCACGGGGAAGAGAAAGAGATATGCTTATACCATTGGAAAGGAAAAATGGAGGATACACATTTGGCCTAAATGAAGTAGGAAGTGGCTAAAAGGACAAATCAAGCTTTTGTGTATGGATCTCAGAGCAGGCTGATAGGCTGGTGTGAAGCAGCTAGTATTTGCTTCAGATTCAGCCAATTTGGGGGACAGATTCAGTGATTCCTGTTGGCCCCCACTGCCCCATGCTGCATGTGGGGGCTCTGCAAGATCCCCCTGACTCCCAAAGTCCCCCCATGGGTGCCCCACCCAGGCCAGCTCTGGCTCCGGCCCTAAGAAAAAAAAACAAACCTGAAAAAACCGCCAGACTCACCGCTCCTGCTGGCAGGGGATGATTCCTGCTGCCTCATGCCACATGGAGGGCTCTGCATGAGCCCCCCAAAGCCCCAAGGCTGCTGCAGGAGTGGTGAATCCTGGGGCTTTTATCAGGTTTTTTGGTCTTAAAGGGCTGGAGCTGGAGCAAGTAGGGCACCTGTGGGGGAACTGGAGGAGTGAGGGACAGGGTCAGGGGGCTCATGCAGAGCCTCCCATGCAGCATGGGGCAGTGGGGGCAGCAGGGATTGCCCCCCCACCGCCTGCCCAGCAGCACCTGGTGAGCACTGGGGCTTTTTTTAAAGTACCGAGCTGAAGCAGGTGGGGGGCAGCCATGGGGGGCGAGCAGGGGGCTGGGGGAGTGGGGAGGTCAGGTGGGCTGGCAGGGGTTCCCCCATTGTCCCCTGCCCCCTTCCCCAGCCCCTTCTCCCCCACCCCTAGTACTTACCAGCTCCGAGTCAGCTGCAGCTTCCTGGTGCAGCCACCAGGGACTGCCCAAATCTTCAAAGCTTTCTGAATCTTTTCCAAAGATTCAGAGAGCTATGAATCGATTCAGACTTTTAAATTGGTTGCGATTCAATTTGGATTCAGAGATTCGGACAGCAAATCAGGCCGAATCTCCTCTGAATCGAATCACCACCCAAAGCTTTGCACAGTCCTACAGGCTGGTAATTTTCCCTCCAAATAGAAGGCAGCCTAAGAAATGTGTTCCATTGATTGTTTATAAATAAACAAACAGGCTAAACCCTATATACCCTTTAATTTGAATGAAAATTTAAGAGAAAGGGCATGCGTCTACATGTGCAAATAATCTGGGAGCAGTTTACTCTTGAGTAAACTACAAAAATCTAGTTGGTATAATAAAAGATATCACCTCTACCACAAGTCCTGATTGCTTTTGCCTTTTGGTCAATACAGCTACAACCTGGATACCTGACAGATGGAAGATACTGAATTTTAGCCAATTTTTAAAATGAAATCTTCATAATTTTACAAGGAGGAAGCAAGTTTGACCACCTGAAACCTGAAATCCTACTCCTGTCTTTGTTCAAGGTAATTTGCATCATCACAGAGCCTCATTACATAGCTCAGAGATACCTTACCACATAAGAAATGCCTGCCCAGAAGAGCATTCCATCTATCTACTCCTCTGTGAAATATGAAACACCATAACCAGAAGGAAATATGACTACATCCTACTTACCACCAAACAACTTTGACGTAAACAGACTATTCCAACTTTTCTTTGAGTCTATCTGCATATAAAATGAACTGTTCCAAACAGGAGACTTTACCACACCTTCAACTCTCCTATGAAATATGAACTTTCATTTCTACCCAGGATAACTTTTACAGTCTTTTTTCCTATGCCTGATGAAGGGTGTTTATGCCTGAAAGCTTGCAATTAAAGAATTTTTTTTTGCAAAAATCTAGTTAGTCTAATAAAAGATATCACCTCTACTGAGAGTCCTGATTGCTTTTACCTCTAGACCAATATGACTACAACCTGGATACCTGAGTAAGGACAAGGCTTTTGGGAATTTAACAAATTCTCTGATTAGAGATGGGATTATTTGTGGCATTGTAGACCCTGCATTACAAAGAAGACTATTGCATGAGGGAGACTTATCCTTAGCAAAGTCTATACAAATGTGCAGGGCAGCAGAAACTGTGAAGGCCCATTCTGCAGAGCTGAATGCACCAAAAGGGTTGCCCCTGCAGTCAGGAGGAAAGAATGTAGCCAGAAAAAGCCACCCCACTGAGTGTCCATTGGCAAGAAGCCTCTTCATTGGGTAGAAATGTCTATTTGTAAGAAGCCCTCTAGAGAAGGGAGAGCATTCAGGCAGGCTTGCCTCAGCTGTAGAGGTGACATGGCCCCAAACTTCGTGCTGTATTTGCAAAGCTATGTTTTATTGTAACAAGAGGAACCATTTTTTTCCAGGTGCTGCAGATCCCAAACACAAAACCTCAACCTATGTTTGAGAGCGTATCAGAAGAATTTTTTATAGATATGGTAGAATCAGGCTAAATCAATGAGAAGAATTTAATTTTGCCAATGGAAGTGCAAGAAGCAATGATTTCATTTAAATTGGAGACTGAAGCTCAGGTTAATATTTTACCAGATTATAAATATAAAAAATTTAAATTGAGACAAAAAGTGAGTCCACAAAGCATCAAAATAACTGTATTGCTAATACCCCATATAAAAAGAGAATATGAAAACTTCCATTCATTGTGGTACCTAGGGGGTTCACACCACGTTGGGTCTGGCAGCTTGTGAAAAAACAAATCTAGTTAAGTGTGTACTTGCAGTCTTAGAGTCATAGAGAAACAGGACTAGAAGGGACCTCTGGAAGCTATCTAGTCCAACCCCCTGCCTGAGACAAGATCACCCCTATCCCAAGCGTCCTACACAAATCCATAATCTAAACTCTACACATGACTACCATTCACTCTGACACACCACAGACATAACGCCCTAACCTGCCACAGGTAAAACAGCAGAACAGTGGCAGTCAGTGTTCTGCTTATATGAAATGTTATCAATACATATATGCTCAAAAGACCTTGGGTAGAGGGCCATTCCCCCACTACAGAAGGCAACCCCCCCATAATCTGTACCAATCTGACCATGGGGGAAAATCCTTCTTGACCCCAAATAGGTCACTCAGCCTGGCTCCAAATATGTCAAGCAGCCTGACCCAAAGGGGCAGGGAGGAATCTCAGCCATTTTAGACTCAGAGCATCCCTCATTAGACTCAAGGCACCCTTGGAAAATGCCAGCTCTTTGCTTTCACTCATTTCTTGACTGTGGAAAAATAAGAGAAACTCTGTTGCAAAGAACACAGGAAGACCACAACAGTTCAGAAAGTTTTTTGACACTTTGTTTCCGATTTGAAATCTCTGGATTTATGTGTAGATGTTTCCACAGCTGACCATACTAATATTGTGTGGCACCCTTAAAGAATCTCACAGCACCCCCGCTGAGAATCATTGTTATAGGGGCACTGTAGTTGGTTGACACCTCAGGGCCTTTCAACCAGGCTTTGTCCCTCCCCTGAGCATCACTCAGCAAGCCTTAGTACTATGCAGTCATTCACCCTGCTGGCCTTTGCAGCCTGGAGTGCCTCTCAGCCTGCTGCAGTTATATACCGAACAAAAGAAGCAAACAAAGGAACCTTGTCATCTTGGGCCCTGAGATGGGTCCTCTGTGGCTTCAGGCTTCGCTTGCCAGGTTTGCCCTACTGTTAACATAGAGGTTTCCTACCTCTGGTGCTTTTCCTTTATTCCCCCCAACCAGTGATTCTGCCTACTAGGCTCTTTGATTCCCAGGGATATGCCCTCATTAGCCTTCCCACAGCTGTAGCACTTCAGTTTAACTGCTTTCTCTTAAGGAGACAGGTCACCCTGTTACAGGCATTATAAACATTTCAGTAATATGGGATTTTGGGTTGCCAGGGCACTTTTAATAGAACCTTTCACGGAATTATACAAAATGAGACCTCTTGTCATTTTCCTCCAGAGCTGTTATAGTATAGCCTTAATATGTGCAAGTTCTTCAAGAGCTATTTTATTGAGAGTCCCCTCCACCATTAGCTATATGGCAAGTCTATGAGACATGAGAGAGGCCAAGGGAATAAGGTTGAAGGGTGTTCGGCTGTGTAACACTGGCTATGACCAGCCCCAGGGAGGTCAGTACTGCTGTTTGAGGTCTCTATCTGTATGTCATTTTGCCTTTTTCCTTCTGATACTCCAGGGTGTTACTCTGATGTTAGACTTTAGGATGTACCACAAATTTTGGGTGGCAAGGCTGCAGCAAGGCTGCAGCTCTAAACGCAGACTGCCAGGTTCCTCCTCTGACTCTTGTAGGTCTTCTCTGCTGCTGTTCATTTTCTCTTAGTCTCTATGAAACTTCCTCAGGGCTCCTTCTCTGCTATCCAGGTCCCTCCAGTTCATTAACCATGAGTGAGAAGAACATAAACTTGAGAAAAAGGGGTGAAAGGATATCCTTGGGCAGTAAGAGGTGTAAGGTGGTCTGCAACCCTCCAGAGAAGAAACAGAAAAGGGCCTGTTCCTTCAGGGCTAAGTGTGTATCAGGGCATGAATTTATAGTGGATTGCAAAACACAAATCTAGGGGATGGCTTAATACATCACATGTCCACTGTCGTTTTCTGTTAAAAAGGAAGGAGTGGGTGCTGTGGAAAAGCACATGAGTGCACACAGAGACCAACTGTCAGCAAGAGCAAAGACTGTTAACAGCAATTTGGCTAAACATTTCACAACCAAGGACATGCCTGAGGAGTCTAGTGTCATTCTTTACTGCTGTACCACACTATTGTGCATCATTGCAGGTACTTGTTGCTTCACTGCAGAAGGAACCTGACTACTAAATTACTTTCAGATTCAAGGGAGAGTTAAAAATGCTTTGTGGGAGTTTAAAAGTTGAGAGTGTTGTAGAAAATGTTTTGGTATCTTAGTCAGTTGAGCTGCTGAAAGACACTAAAATGTTTCCCATAGCTACTCATGCTTCAAGTAAGGACAATGCTAACATTACCTGCTGGTTACATGATAGTTTCCCCATCCAGTGACATGGGAAAAGGATTACTATTCTTTTACAAAGACTCTGAAAAATCAGCTGATCAACACAATCAACACAAATATGTACAACTTTGAATGACAAGGCTTGAAGACAGAAAGCTCAGTGTCCTCTGAAGCTGACAGTAAACCAGTTAATAATGGGACAACATTGATCTGTATTTTGCAACTTGAAAACATCACACTCTAACTGTCTAGAAGCAAATCATAATGTCCATGTGTTGTGTAACACAGCCAGACCTGGAAGTTAGCAGAAATGCAACACAGAGTTTTACAATCAAGATTTATAATGAATTTCCAAACTCTCCTAGGAAGGTAAAAGAACTCCAAGAATGCTTTGCATTCATGGAACAAAAATACAGCAATCTTCTGCATCATAGTCCAATGAGGTGCCTGTCTCTTCTTCCAGCTATTGTGAGCCTTCTGAAAGGTGGGAAAGCTCTGAAAGTATATTTCATTCCACAAGGGCAAAAAATACCCACACACTGACATGAGACTTCATCACTGATGAAGAATATGAGCTGACAAATGAAAAAATATCTCTCTCTTCCAGGAAAACTACTGCCAATTTGCGCACAGCTATATGAACATTTTTCATGCTGTAGTCAACATGCTCAAAAGTGATGCAGCTAAGGCCACAGATGGAAAAGCTGAGAGTCAGCTTGAAATATAGGCTGCAAGACAACTTCTTTGGTTTCACAATGAACCAGAATTTAAGGAAACTGCCTGTCACTCTTGTATGTAAAATGTATTTTAATCAGATGCATTGGAAGTGTACAAGAGAAGCATTGGTTAGGTGAAGAAATGGTTTCCATTTGATATAGGTCCTTTGAGACACTTCTGTGTGCTTAAAGAGTTCACACTCAGTTTACATCTGAAAACCTGATGGGTTGTGTCAAGTCTACAGGTGTAGCAGAACTGGCTAGAGAAGCACTGTGGAGGAATTCTGCATGCTCTGTCAGTAAAGATGTTCTCCAACAAGTGTCCAGCTCTTCACAACATAGTGGACCATGGGCTAGCTGTGTCTGTGAGTGACACTTCAGTAGAAAGATTATTTTTCTTGCTGAAAAAATCTGCTGACAGACAAGAGATATAGGTTGAGAGTTGGCATTGGCCATGTACAGGAGTTCATTTCTAGCAGTACAAAATTTCCACTAACAGGAATTATTCCAGGAAAAAGAATCATTCAGCCTGCAACTTCCCCCTCTCCACTGCTCCTTGTGCGTTTCTGAGATGGGGATGATCTTGGTCTGGGGAAAGCATCAGGAGCAGTGGGGCAAAGGCCCTTGCCAACTTCTGAGACTGGGGACTCTAGCCTACAGATCAAGGAGGGATCAACTCAGGGCTGCTCCTCTGTTCACCTCTGGGTGCTCAAGAGCTGAGTGGAGAGAGCAGCACTGCAAGCCACCTATCTGCTCCTCAACTCAGAGACTCCAGTCTTAGAAGCAGGCAGGGAGGAAAGAATGGATGCTCCTCCATTTGGCTTCCAATGACCAGTAGCTGAGTGAAGGAGAAGCCCAGGAACCCTGCCTCTCCACCCACCCAACCTACTCCTCAGACAGATGACCCTGGTCTGAGGAGCTGGGGGGCATGGCAGAAGCAGCAGGGGGCTGTTCTTCTGCTAAGCTCCCAGTGGCTCTATGGGATATCCTTACTGACCCAGCCGACCAGTAGGCATGACAAGGAGAAGCCAACAAAGCCCGTTCCACCTGCCCAACTGGGAACTATCCAGAGAGTTTGGGGAAGAAGCAGGAAGCAGTAGTTGTTGCTCTGCCTGCTCCTGGGCCAAACCAAAAGGGAAGGGAAGCAGTGAGGCAAAGTCCTTTTCCAGAACCAGGTAGTCCCTGATTTGGGGAAGAGTCAGGGATCAGCTATTGCTCCTCCCCTTCCCTCCCCAACCAGAAACTGTCTCACAAGGGATCTAAAAGACCTGGGTTGAGGCCTAGAAGATCTTCTCCCAGAAGGGGCTTGTTTCTCTTGGGAGAAATTCACTTAATGTCTGTATACTTGTCATTTCTACTAGGAGAGAAGTGATTCTTCCAGTAGAAAGGTAACACTTGTATTGTGGCCCTTTGTCAATGGTAAGCCATGTTCAGATCAACTTCAAGAAATTATTCACTAAGTTGCACAAACTCAGTCTTGCACCTCTTGACAGCAGAAAAAGGTAACAAAAAAATACCTGTGAAAAGGAGTACTCCAGCCACTGTACATATTGTAGTTTGGGGAAGATAAATAGGGAGGTGTATTCATTGTCACTTTTTTATTAGGGAATATAGTACCTTGCCTGTCCCAATATAAACAGATGTTGTTGTGACCTGAAACCAAGTTATTGTTCTATTGATGAAAGGAAATGTCATCAGAAGGTAAATTTAACAAATGTGTATACATCAGAAAATGTATGTCTCCAACATCTTATACGTTCATTCGCCTCATAGCCTGATCAAGAAAACCGCAGTATATAAACCACAAACCATTCTGTTCTTAAAGCTCCTATAGCAGATTAGTTTCCACATGAACTTTTCTTAATGTACTGCTGTCAACATAGTATGATCTCTGGTTTGCTTGCCCATTGTAACTTAGACCTGGGCTTCTGTTTGTCCATCTCGTCTCTTCTGAAGTTTCCTTTTGTCTCTTGAAGTTTCATACAAAGCTGTGGGTCAGATGCCTTTTTCTTTGTGTAGAAGTAAATGTCTTTGAAGACTATATAAAATCTATTTCAACGAGAAATAAAACCCAAGATAATGTGTGAACATCAATGGACACAGGAATGCAAAAAAACTCACTGGGCATGTCTACACATGCATTTACACTGGCTTAAATTTACTGCATAATAAGTTACTGTGCAGTGTGGTGAACAGTTTTCCCTGAAAAAGTTTAATTAGAAACCTTTGGACAAAGAAGAAGAAAGAGGCTTAGCTTTCCAGTTTGGATGTTTGATTTTCCCTACGTTGTGCTTTTGTAAATTTTAAAAACAAAAAAAAAACCCCCCATATCTTACAATGGAGGGACCACTTCTTTTGCACATATTTTTCATCTATGCATCTTCAAGTAAAACAATTTAAAATGTGGAAGCAACAAGTGAAAATTTAGTTTATTAAATTGAAATGCCTTTGAGAATCACAGTGATGACTCAACTCCATGTTAGCAGTGAGACATAATAATTACTTGCTTCACAGGACCAAACCTGATGGAGGATTCGAATTACTGCCTTCCCATTTTCAGGGACTGGCATAATATTCCTTTTCTTTGATTTCTATAAGCTTAATTATATTAGCTTCATATGCAACATTTATTTTAATGGGTTCCATATTTAGGAAAAAAATTACAATGAAGCCATAGAATAATATGTTCATTTTCTTATTTTTTTCTTGAAGAAACAAGATCTGTTCAGAAAATGCATCCATATTTTCAGGTCATACAATAATGACATAAACTAGGAATGATCTTTTGATTGAGTCTGCTCTAGAAAAACTAATCTATTGTTATTTGAACAAGGTGCTTCTACCAGTAAAAGAGCCCACTTTGCAGGTGACCACAATAGCCATATTATTTTGATTGCTTCTACAATTGTAGTGTACTACACTGTTACAGAGGCATTGCCTTTGAGAATCTATTCTACAGTTTCTAGCATGGCTTCTTGAACTAGTGGCTTATGGAAGATCTCAGGAAGGATTCCTGGAATCTGAGGCCAGAAGAGGACAAATTTGTATAATTCCTGGGAGATTCCTAATTAACAGAGGAAACTACAGTAAACTATGGCATCTGGTGTAAAACAGCTGGGACACATCCAAGGCGGTGGGAGGGAGCAAGGGAATGCAGCGGTGCAACGGTTGAACTCTTTCATAGTTTCATGGTTGGTAGTGTCGGAAAGGACCCGAGCAGATCATCTAGTCCAACCCCCTGCCATGGCAAGAGTACTGAAGTCAAACAACCCCAGTAAGGTGTACATCTAGCCTCCTATTAAAGACCCCCAAGGTAGGAACCAGAACCACCTTGCTTGGAAGTTGGTTCCAGATCCTAGCCACCCTGACAGTGAAGTAGTTCCTCCTGATGTCTAGTCTGAATTTACCCTCTGCCAACTTGTAACCGTTATTTCTAGTCACTCCTGGCAGTGCTCAGAGGAACAGGGACTCACCCAATGCCTGCTGGTCCCCTTTGATTAGTTTGTAACCGGCCACTAGATGCCCCCTCAGTCTTCTGTTGTGGAGGCTGAACAGGTTCAGATCCCTTAGCCTCTCCTCGTAGGGCCTGCCTTGCTGCCCCTGATCATGGAAGTGGCCCTCCTCTGGACCCTTTCCATGTTGTCCACATCCCTTCTGAAGTGTGGCACCCAGAACTGGATGCAGTACTCCAACTGCAGCCTGACCAATGCTGCATAGAGGGGGAGGATCACCTCCTTGGACCTGCTCGAGATGCATCTGTGGATGCATGACAAGGTGTGGTTAGCCTTCCTGACCGTGTCCCCACACCATCGGCCCATGTTCATTTTGGCATCAATAGTGATTACAAGATCCTTTTCTGCCTCTGCACTGATGAGAAGGGAGATCCCCAGCCTGTACGTATGCTGCTGGTTCTTCCTCCCCATTTGCATCACCTTGCACTTGTCAGTGTTGAAACCCATCCTGTTCTCATCCGACCACCCCTGTCACCTGTCTAGGTCTGATTGCAGCCTATTCCTCCCTTCTAGCATGCCCACTTCCTCCCACATCTTAGTGTCATCTGTTATTTGAACAGCGTGCTTTTTACACCCTCATCCAAGTCACTGATGAAGATGTTTGGGTGTACATATTTTGTGTGTATGCCTCCCTAGCTAAAAGGGACTGGCTATGTGGATTAAGGACAACAAAAAGTTCTTTTTTAAATACGTAAGGGGCAAGACAAAGGTAACGGGTAACATGGGGCCCCTGCAAGACACACTAGGAAATCTGGTCGTCGCTAACCTATTTAACACTTTCTTTGCATCCATTTTCCTGAGCAGGGACCGAGTCACCCCTCCACTGGGACCCCCTCAGGCCCCAGGGGAGGTGCATTCAGGCCTAGGGTCAGTGAGGATCTAGTCAGGGAACTTCTGGAGGGACTGGACATATTTAAATAAGCTGGTCCTGATGATCTCCACCCTAGAGTGCTGAGGGAATTAGCAGAGATCATTGTGAGACCCCTAGCATGGCTTTATGAGCACTTGTGGTGCTCTGGTGTGATGCCAGAGGACTGGAAGAGGGCCAATGTGGTTCCCATCTTCTAAAAAGGGGGGAAGGAGGACCCAGGAAACTTTAGGCCAGTTAGTCTTACCTTGATCCTGGGTAAGCTTTTTGAGAGAATTATCCTGGTGCATGTCCATGAGGGACCAGCGGGGGAGGTTATGAACCCCAACACGGGTTCATTAGAGGCAGGTTCGGTCAGACCAACCTGGTGGCCTCCTACAACCAGGTCACCAAATCTTTAGATGCAGGGGTAGCAGTGGACATAGTCTTTCTGGACTTTAGGAAGGCCTTTGACACTCTCACCCCATTCTCATTAAAAAACTAGGGGACTGTGGTATCAACACCTACACAATTAAATGGGTCACTAACTGGCTGGAGGGCCACAGCCAGAGAGTGGTGGTGGATGGGTCATTTTAGACCTGGAGGGTTGTGGGCAGTGGGGTCCCCCAAGGCTCAGTTCTCCGGCCCGCACTCTTCGACATCTTCACCAGTGACTTGGATGAGGGGGTAAAAAGCACGCTGTTCAAATTCACGGACGACACTAAGATGTGGGGGGAAGTGGGCACACTAGAAGGGAGGAATAGGCTGCAATTGGATCTAGACAGGTTACAGGGGTGGGCAAATGAGAACAGGATGGGTTTCAACACTGACAAGTGCAAGGTGATGTACCTGGGGAGGAAGAACCAGCAGCATACGTACAGGCTGGGGAACTCCCTTCTCATCAGTCCAGAGGCAGAAAAGGATCTTGGAATCACTATTGATGCCAAAATGAACATGGGCCAGCAGTGTGGGGATGCAGTCAGGAAGGCCAACCATACCTTGTCATGCATCCACAGATGCATCTCGAGCAGGTCCAAGGAGGTGATCCTCCCCCTCTATGCGACACTGGTCAGGCCGCAATTGGAGTACTGTGTCCAGTTTTGGGCACCACACTTCAAGAGGGATGTGGACAACATGGAAAGGGCCCAGAGGAGGGCCACTTGCAGGCCCTACAATGAGAGGCTAAGGGACCTGTTCCAAACTAGTCAGAGGGGACGGGCAGGCATTCCCTGTTCCCCCGAGCACTACCAAGAGTGACTAGAAATAACAGTCACAAGCTAGCAAAGAGTAGATTCAGACTAGACATCAGGAAGCACTACTTCACTTTCAGGACAGTTAGGATCTAAAACCAACTTCCAAGCGAAGTGGTGCTGGCTCCTACCCTGGGGGTCTTCAAGAGGAGGCTAGATGAACACCTTGCTGGGTTCATTTGACCCCGGTACTTTTGCTGCCATGGCAGGGGTTTGGACTTGATGATCTGCTCAGGTCCCTTCTGACCCTACCAACTATGAAACTATGAAACTATGTTGAACAGTGCAGGCCCGAGGACCAAGCCCTGAGGAAGCCCACTGCCCACATCGCCCCATCGAATAAGGCCACCACCACTCTTTGGGTGCAGCCCTCCAGCCAGTTAGATCCTCACTCACCCTAGGCCTGGGTACACCTCCTCTGGGACCTACGGGGGTCCCTGTGGGGAAGTGACCTGGTCCCTGCTCAGGAAAATGGAGGCAAAGAAATTGTTAAATAAGTTAGCTTTGTCATCTGGTGTGAGGACCAGATTTCCTAGTGTGTCTTGCAGAGGCCCCACGTTACCCATTACCTTCTTTTTACCCCCTATGTATTTAAAAAAGGACTCCTTGTTGTTCTTGATCTGGGTAGATAGTCCCAGTTTCATCTCCACCTTGGCCTTCCTGACCGCCCCCCTACAGTCCCAAGCAATCGAGGTATAGTCCTCCCTGGTGATGGCCCCTCCCTTCCATTGGGTGTATACCTCCTTTTTAGCTAGGAGACATTCCTATATGCTTTTGGTGAGCCAAGGGGGCTTTTTCGCTCCCTTTCCCCTTTGATCCATGCTGGGCTTGGAGGATCGTCTCCTTAAGGAATGACCACTCTTCTTGAACACCCGACTCCTCTCCCCTCCAGGACCTCAGTGCCTCCCCGACTATTCTCGTGACCTCATTGAAGTCTGCCCTCCTAAAGTCCAAGGCTGCTGCCTTGCTGCAGGCCTTCACCACCTCGCACTGGATGGTGAATTCCAGCGATGATCACTGTCGCCCAGGTGGTCAAGCACCCACAGACCCCTCACCAGGTCATTGCCCATGGCCAGGATCAGGTCCAACAAGTCTTCTCCCCTGGTGGAATTGTGCACCTCCTGGGTTAGATGGAGGTCCTGTATCTTGGCTAGGAACCTACGTGAGTGGTCAGACCTGGCTGACTGCTCTTCCCAGCAGATGTCTGGAAAGTTCAGCTCACCCATGATGACCATGTCCTTCAACCTAACTACCTCTGTGAGCTGACTTAAGAATTCCTGGTCTAGCTCTTCCCCTTGGTTGGGTGGTCTGTAGTAGACCCCCACCATTGAGTCCCTTTCCCCTTGACTTCCTTGTAGTCTAACCCAGAGCACTTCAGTGTGCCCCTCCTCTGACCCTGTTCTACTCATTGAGGATGTGTATTTCTCCTTGACGTAAAGCGCCACACCCCACCTTTCCTCCCTGTCCTCTCCTTCCTGTACAGCCTATAGCCCTTGATATTCACCGCCCAGTTGTGTGTTGGGTCCCACCACATTTCTGCAGGCCCCACTATGTCTGGGTTGGTGTCAGCTAGAAGGACAGTAAGTTCCTCCTGCTTGCTGCCCATAGTAAGAACATTTGTGTAGAGGCATTTGAGGCCTCCTGAGGATGTGTGCACTGACCCCTAATCTCAGTACTGCCCAGGCCCCTGTTGCTTACCTGGGTATTTGTTCTTCTCGTCGTCGCTCTAGTCTGGGCTGTTCTTGTGGGTGACACTTGGTTTAGTAGTCCAAGGCTTCCTCTGCCCTCATCTTCCCCCTCCCCTGATGAACCTAGTTTAAAGCCTCCCGGAGGAGATTTGCCAACCTAAAAGAGAACATACACTTACCTTTGGGGGAAAGGTAAAGCCCATCCCACCCAAGCATGTCTCTCATCCTGATGTGTAGGTCATTGTCTAGGAAGCCAAAACCTGCCTCAAGACACCATTCCCGAAGCCACCAGTTGATCTTTCTGATGCAGGTCTCGTGTCGTCTTCCATGTCTGCTCACTAGTAGGACAGAAGATAATACCACCTATGCCCCTATCTCCCTCAGCATGCCCCCCAGAGCGTGGTAGTCCATCATCAGGTGATCAGGGTTTCTCTTGGCCACATCATTAGTGCCCACATGGATTAGGACCACAGGGTAGTAATCGATGGGCTGGATCATGGCCTGGATCATCCCCATCATGTCCTGAATCTTTGCTCTGGGCAGGCAGTAGACCTTGCGTGTCGAGGGGTCCTGGAGACAGATGGGACCCTCTGTACCTCTCAGGATGGAGTCACCCATGATGATCACTTGATGTTTCCTCCTCTGGGTGTACTTAGCTCCTTCAGCCTGTTCAGAGTGTGAAGAGTGTGGAGTTGCCTCCTCTCTGGAGGTTTCCTCCTCTCTTTCCTTCTCCTGCAATGTCACCAGGGCCTCATACCTGTTGTCCAGCCAGACTGGAGGAACCAGTACTGCTTTGCCATGAGCAGCCCTGATTCTGGAGGTGACCATCTGCCACTCTGCAGTGGAGGACACCTCCCAGGGTGCTTCTTCTTTGGGTGTGTGGCCCTGCAGGGAAAGAAAATAACCATCAATTTCATCCTCCACCTCCCTGATTCCCCTCTGTCTGCTAATCTCCTCCTGGAGCTCCCTCACCTGCGCCTCCAGGGCTCCCCTTCCCTCCTGTGATTCCCACTCCTCCCAAACCTTAAAAACAGCTATCTTGGAGGGGCAGTGGCATTTCTTTTCAGGCAGCAGTGAGGGAGTCCATTGACTTCATTGCTCATTATTATCTCCCTCATTCCTGCTGATCACTTTCCACTCCACAGCGTTAGTGACCCTCTCTTCTTTTTAATGCTTTTGATGGTCCACCATTAAAATGATCTTTTCTTCTTCAGTGTTGTTGTCTTTTAGCCATTCCTGACACTGTCTCTCTTTATTTTACAGCCCTTCAGGCTGTTTTTAGCTCAAGTGTAGAAATGACTGAGAGTGAAGTATTGCATGCACTGTCAAGACACTCAGGAAGACTAGATTTTGTTTTATGAATCTGAAGAAGATACCTACATTTAACTATAATGACTAAAAAAACACTGAAACAATATCTTTTACTTCTTTTTTGGCTATTTTTTGCCTATTTTTTGTGTTAAACTTCCCACAGCTTCTCCGGCCCACAGACCACTACCCCATGCTCCTTATTCATGTGGGCACCAATGACATGGCTCAGAGCACCCCCAGCCAGGTCATGAGGTGCTACAGGGATTTGGGAGCAGGGCTTAGGGGTCTGGGAGCTCAGGTGGTGTTTTCGTCGATCCTCCCAGTCTCTGGCTATGGGCTGAGGAGGGAGAGGAGGATCCACACAGTGAACCAAAGACTGCGGAGCTGGTGTCATCGGGAAGGCTTTGGCTTCCATGACCACAGCCCGCTCTTTGGTGAGAGAGGCAGCGAGCTGCTGGGAAGAGATGGTCTCCACCTCTCCCCCCTGGGGAGAAGGCTCTTCTCAGCCAGGCTGGCTGACCTGCTCCACCGGGCTTTAAACTAAGCCCGCTGGGGGATGGGGGGACTACTGCCACTGCTGGCTTGCTGAGCAACCCTTGCAAAGCCAGCAGACCAAGGCACTTAAGGGAGCCCACCCCTGCCCCAGCCCTGGCACAATCTGTGGGCAAGGCAAAAGCACCCAAGGGGACACTTGCCTGCCTGTACACTAATGCCAGGAGCCTGGGCAACAAGCAGGAGGAGCTCATCCTCCTGCTCAGTGCAAAGAATTATGAAGTCATTGGGATAACGGAGACCTGGTGGGACTCCACCCAGGACTGGACCATGGGTATAGAGGGCCATACCCTGTACAGGAGGGATTGTGTTGACAAAAGGGGCGGGGGTGTAGCTCTCTATGTGAAGGAAAGCTACATGTCCCTGAAAGCTGATGTTGGCGACCAGCATGGACAGTTAGAGACCCTCTGGGTAAAAATTCGTGGGGAATACGGCACAAGGGACACAACGGTGGGAGTCTACTACAGACCTCCCACTCAAAGTCTTGAGCTTGACCAGGAGTTCGCCCAGCAACTGACTGAGGCCGCTTGCTCCAGGACCTTGGTTGTCATGGGTGACTTCAATTACCCGGACATCTCATGGGAAGATCACTCAGCAAAATCCGAGTGGTCGCAAAGCTTCCTCTCATGCGTGGATGACCTCTACCTGACCCAAGAAGTCTATGGGCCAACGAGAGGCAAAGCGCTGCTCGACCTGGTACTGGCTACTGGGGATGACCTAATCGGCAACCTAGTGATCGATGGGAAGCTGCGTGACAACGACCACGAGCTGATCACCTTCACCATCTGCCGTAAAGCTGGCAAGTCGGTCAGCAACACAGAAGTCCTTGACTTCAGAAAAGCGGACTTTGACAAGCTCAAGAGGCTTGTCAGTCAGGCCCTTAGGGACCATGACCCCAGGGAGATGGGAGTTCAAGAAGAGTGGTTGCTTCTCAAGGAAGCGATCCTCAATGCACAAGCTAAATCTATTCCAACACGGAGGAAAGGCAGCAAGAAGGCACAGCAGCCCCCCTGGCTCTCCAGGGACCTAGAGGACCTCCTGAGGCTAAAAAGGAAAGCCTACAAAGGATGGAGGACGGGATTCACCTCCAAGGAGGATTATTCTGCACTGGTCCGGTCCTGCAGGGAGCAAACCAGGAAAGCCAAGGCTGCAACTGAACTCCAACTAGCTTCAAGCATCAAGGACAACAAAAAGTCCTTTTTCAGATATGTGGGGAGCCAGAGGAAAAGCAAGGGCGATGTTGGACCCCTGCTAAACCAGATGGGGCAACTGACAACTGACGCCCAGGAAAAAGCCAACCTATTAAATGGGTACTTTGCATCAGTCTTTCATCAGTCCCATGGAACGCCCATGCCTGCTATGGGACAAGGAGATCCGGGTGATGGGGATCCCCTACCCTCCATAAATGCTGACCTCGTGAAGGAACATCTTGAGAAGCTGGATACCTTCAAGTCAGCTGGCCCTGACAATCTGCACCCCAGGGTACTCAAGGAGCTGGCGAGCGTCATAGCCCAGCCCCTGGCACGGATCTTTGAAAACTCCTGGCGCTCTGGTGTAGTGCCTGAAGACTGGAAGAAGGCCAATGTGGTGCAGATCTTCAAGAAAGGGAGGAGAGTGGATCCGGCTAACTACAGGCCCATTAGCCTGACTTCTATCCTGGGGAAGATCTTAGAAAAGTTTATTAAGGAGGCCATCCTTGATGGACTGGCCCAGGCTAACATCCTAAGGGATAGCCAGCATGGGTTTGTTGCGGGTAGGTCTTATTTGACCAATCTCATTTCCTTCTATGACTGGGTGACCTATCACCTGGACAAGGGAGAAGAGACTGATGTCATATATCTTGACTTCAAAAAAGCTTTTGATCTGGTATCCCATGATCACCTCTTGGCCAAACTGCCCAGTTGCGGCCTTGGCTCCACCACAATCCGCTGGCTGGGAAATTGGCTCCATGGTCGGACCCAGAGGGTTGTGATTGATGGCAGTCACTCATCATGGTGCCCTGTGACCAGTGGGGTCCCTCAAGGCTCTGTCCTGGGACCCATACTGTTCAACATCTTCATTAACGATGTGGACATTGGAGTCAGGAGTGGACTGGCCAAGTTCGCCGATGACACCAAACTCTGGGGCAAAGCATCCACACCAGAAGACAGGCGGGTGATCCAGGCTGACCTGGACAAGCTCAGTAAATGGGCAGACGAGAACCTCATGGTGTTTAACACGGAAAAATGCAAGGTTCTCCACCTTGGGAGGAAAAACCTGCAGCATCCTTATAGGCTCGGCAGTGCTACGTTGGATAGCACTACAGAAGAAAGAGACTTGGGGGTCATCATTGACCACAAGATGAACATGAGCCTGCAATGCGATGCTGCGGCTAATAAAGCGACCAAAACGCTGGCTTGCATCCACAGATGCTTCTCGAGCAAATCCCAGGACGTCATTCTCCCCTTGTACTCGGCCTTGGTGAGGCCACAGCTGGAGTACTGCGTCCAGTTTTGGGCTCCACAATTCAAAAAGGATGTGGAGAAGCTTGAGAGAGTCCAGAGGAGAGCCGCACGCATGATCAGAGGTCAGGAAAACAGATCTTACGATGATAGGCTGAGAGCCATGGGACTCTTTAGCCTGGAAAAGCATAGGCTCAGGGGTGATCTGATGGCCACCTATAAGTTTATCAAGGGTGACCACCAGGATCTGGGGGAACGTTTGTTCACCAGAGCGCCCCAAGGGATGACTAGGTCGAACGGTCACAAACTCCTGCAAGACTGTTTCAGGCTGGACATAAGGAAGAATTTCTTTACTGTCCGAGCCCCCAAGGTCTGGAACAGTCTGCCAGCGGAGGTGGTTCAAGCACCTACATTGAACACCTTCAAGAGTAAATTGGATGCTTATCTTGCTGGGATCCTATGACCCCAGCTGACTTCCTGCCCTTTGGGCAGTGGGCTGGACTCGATAATCTCCCGAGGTCCCTTCCAGCCCTGATGTCTATGAAATCTATGAAATCTATGAAATCTATATATTCTAGCAAATTAGTGCATATTCCTATAGTTATATTTGTTTTGATCTTCAACTAAATAATGTAGTGATAGCCCCCAGCACATTAGAAATGCTTCTAGTTTCTCTTTAACTGAAGAAAAATGTATTGTATTATATGTGATGATGTGCCACACTGTCTGGACCATTTTAAAATCCTAGATCCACCCATGAAAATAATATTAGTACCCAGTGATTTCTGGAAATTTTTCCTCCAGGAGTTTTCAAATTTTCCAGAAAATATGTATATCTTATTCTCAAAATAGAAACCAAGGTTAATTCTTATATACTAACTGGAGAAGGTAATAACAAATGACAGTTGCACCTCATCTTGAGGTCTGACTAAACATAGGCCACAGTTACCTCTTTTTAGGATTCTTTGGGCTTTTTAGGACACTTTGTAGTGTCTACATAAGACACTACTGTGCAATTGTTACTGCGCATTTTTTTAGTACTTGTATTAGCAACTAACCAGCGAACATCTTTTAGGTAACACTACTATGCAGTAGCCTAATAATACTGTGCAAGCAGTATATTACCACTGTCTGTGCTGTGATGTGCTACTGCACAGTATTTTTTGGGTACTGAGTAGTCAGTTTCATGCGCCCTTTTAAAAAGTAGTACATGGCTTCTTGTCCTAGTATTATAGCACTGAACACTGTCATTGTAGGTGCTCAGACCTACTTCCACCCAGCATTAGAAGAAGTTGTATATTATTACTTAGTGAGAAACAATATTGTAAACATTATTTGAAATATTTCTTAAATAACTTTTAAAACAACAACAAAAAAACTACAGTATTAGACAGTAAATCTACCATTGTTTCTTATTATATAGATTTTCCCAATTGTGTTGCTGATACCACACATTTGTGGAATGAACTTTGGGTTTTAACCTTTGAAAAACAATGCAAATAGAGCTATTTGGAACTAGAATTTCTGTTTTGCAGGAAATTCCGAGATTTTCATTTCCCATTGGAATGAATAGATTAAACTCAATTTTTTTTAAATCTATTTTGATCAATTGAAAGATTTTTATTTTAATAAAATAAAACTGCTAAATTTGACTTATTTTATTTTATATTATTATTCTTAGTTTATTTCTACAGAGGTAATAATTTTATGAAAACTGAAGTCAGAAGTGGCCACCAGATCTTCTGTATACCACAGACCATTAAATACAAGTCAAATGCCTGTTCAAATAACAAAGGCAAATAATTTAGTCAGACCAAATATTCAGTCCTCAAATCTAAGTCAAATGTCTGGAGAAGTCAAAGTATACTGTATCGACACAATTCTCTCTCTCAAGCACATCTGTAATCCTGTCCAAAAGAGGGATATAGTTGATAAGACTTACCTTCCATGAAACCACACTGACTAGTATTAATTATATTCACTTTTACTTCATTTATATGATAATAGACTATATTATAAAATATATTTTAAATAAAAAATCATTTAAATGAAAAAAATCAAAACATTCTATTTTAAGTGATAAAGTCAAAATTAATAGAAACATTCCCCCCCATTTTTTTAAATAAACTTGCTTGCAATTGACATGTTCCTACAGAGAAGATTTCATTTCTGATAATTTGGCATTTTGGCGACGGAATGTAAAATGTTCCGCGTAACATGTACACTTCTATGTATGTTTCTACATACATGTTCTTGTCTTGCTCGTTATCATTCCAGGGTGTTTTCTTAGTGTGCAGTGCATTTTTCAGAGCTTAAAGTAAAACAAAGTTTCTCTCAGTCAAAATAAATGTTTTTTTCTAGTTAGCACCAAAGCCTCGGTGTCTCCCCTTTGCATTTCCATCTTCATTCATAGATGACTTGCTTACCATTCCTGGTGGCTGGATAGGAAGTCATATAAACTGTCTCTTTTGGCCATGCACCAGTCAGTGAACCTATAGATATGTGCCTGAAGAAGCTGATCACTTGGAAAATAGCTCACAATTAAGCACCATAGCATTTGCAGTTACTTGCAAAGGTAAATAATTTTGAGCTAAATGAACCTCAGACTTTAAAGTTCAAGGAGCAATCTAGAAAATACACCAAAGCAATGACTTGTGCACTGTAAGACGGTAGTGAGAAAACTGTTTCCACTATTGTGCCAGTAATCCCCATCCATACTGGTACTGATGCAGTGCCAGTAGCAGATGCCACCACCATGCATTAGGAGGCAAAGGATAACAAATGTACAACCTGATTCAACAAGAAAAAAAGATTGCCCCCCTTTTTGGAAATATCCTTTAGGATTTGATTTGGCTTCTGTTCCCATAAAACCTGAGAAAATGTCCTTCTTGGATTAAGGCTTACTAGCATGTTAAATAACATCCTTGCACCAGGAAATTAGCTTGACTGAATTATCAGTGTAGCAGAATATTTTATAGACACAAAAATTAAAATTACTACAATTTAAACAAATACAGCTCCTATCAGGTTTTGGTGGAACTATTGGTGCTCACATAAATACTACTCAATATGAAAAAAAGGTTGCAGAACTAGGCAGTTAATCAATAGAGTGTAATCTGGATATATACCTTTGTGACTGTGCATCCAGAGCCGCACCTAATGAAGTGCTGACACTTCAGTGGAAAGCCACAAAGGGAATATAAGCAAGCTCTCCAGTTACAAGAGGTGGGAGGGCATGGAGAGACACCTACAGGGTTGACAGAAATTAGATGCACATTGAGCCTGGATGCAGCTGAATGATTCATCATATTCAGAGTTCCAGAGAAAGTGAAAAACTCTCAGTAAAGCAGTGCACTGCTGAGGGAGACTACTGCCTTAGTACCAGCTGAGGCTTTCCTCTTATTTAGCAATCCCTTTGTAATTAAGAGACTAAACCAGACTAGTGATGTTTGCCATAATAATCATATCCTGCTTAGGTCATATTCAGCTTAATATTTACATTTTGATTTCTTGAGTAAATAAGCGTTGCTGTCTTTGAAAATGACTCAAGCTGACTTACATCAGGTGGTTTTCACTGTTTTTCATCCCAGATAGATAGGCGAAAGACAGGGCAGAGCAGTACCTTAGAGACCTGTAGGCGTATCTACATGAGTAGCTTACTGCTGAGCTGCCTAATTAGTCAAGTCAGTCCCGAGGACACTACAACTGTTGGAGCACTGTAGATGCTGTAACCCTCCTAAGTTAATTGACTTGCTTTTCAACATTGCTGATTCTTCAGGCAGAGTGACCTGGTGGTGCCCATGTCCTCTCCAAGTATCAATAGCTGTTAGCTTGTAGGGGGCTCATCTGCCTTTTGCCAGGTCTAAGTGTTAGTCCTGCTGGTTGTCCACATACCCTCCTCACCCAGGCTAGCCCAGGTAGGGGCACCAACTGAGTCATCAACAACCCAACCATGGAATGGGATGTACTGGTTTTCATAGTACCAGACAGCAAATCAAAAGAGACCTGCTCCGCAGTAAAGTTGCAATGACTACTTGTGCCGCCCTATTACGCCACAGGAAACTAATTAACTCTACTGTTTCTGCTTGTAAACACAAATACTATCCTATGGCACACTTTTTTACTCCTTGGCAACACAAGTGTAGAAGATGTTGGGGCTGGCCCAGGCATGAGGGTGCTTCAGTGTGGGAACTGTCTGCCAGCAAGCCCCACATTGGAGCACCCTTGTGCCCCAGTCAGGTCCTTTGTGCATGTGGAGCCAGGTCGGAGCAGCCCTGAGCTGGCAGGCTAACCCCCTGGGTCCCCACCAGCTGGGGCTGCCCCAACCTGGCTTAATGTGCTGTGGTTCCAGGATCATGTGTAAACACAGCACCCAGGAGCAATAAACTCTGGTACAATATGCACTGGAGTTTATTGCATCTCATGAATTGCACATGTAGATGTGCCCAGTTAGTACTTAAGATGCCACCTTGCCTTGCCTTCTGCCTCACTTCAGAATAACACAGCTAACTACCTCTCTCTACCCAGGTAGATAGATGTTCTGACCTAAGGAAGGGGAAAAATGGCAGCAGTATAATAGTCTTCACTAGTCATTTGAAAATATTTTAAATGAATGTTTTCCTGTCAGAAAATGCTGATTTGACTAAATGAAAATATTTGGTGCAGATATACCAATTCTTCTGAAATTTTCAATGGGAAATTATGGAAGCACTTTATTTTGACATGCCATGTTCTGTGGGTCATGTGTGTATGTTTGTCATGTTCCGTCACTTTATAATTTTTACTTTAATGTGATACATCAAATCAAACCAAAATGTTTCAAATTCATGAAAATGAAAAGTAACCTTATTACAAAGGAGTGTTTTGATAGTGTTTTATCCCAGATGAAATATTTTTAAATTATTATTTTATGGTAAATTTGTGATGAACTTCAACATTTTTGGCCCTTCATTTTGAACTGACACACCAGGAAAATTGTTGATTTCCCTAAACTGGAAATTCTGTTTCCTGAACTCTATTCTTCATTCTCTATAAAAATGATGACTTAGGTTAAAGTAGACATGTAGCACACCAAAAGGGTGACAAATGGCTACAAATGGCCAAATTTCATTGAAGGTCAAAAAACCTGGTTTTACTCTGTTCTTTTCTTCTACTTTGGTGACAGAAAACAGCTGTAAATGATGTAGGCCTTGTAGAAGTCTCCCTGCAAAGAGTGACATGGGAGCTACCTCCCTTGCAAGGGGGGACATCAAGCACTGGTAATTCTCAACCACTGATGCAGTTCCTTGGGTCTGTTGCTCCTTGGCCCTGGAACTTGAGGCCTGCCAGAGCTCCAGCTTGAGCATTTTTTGGCAGTATAGTAAGAGCTTCCTATTTGGGCAGGCATTTAGCAAACCAAGTTAAGCTGAAATATTATCTAAGGGGGTCTCTGCATTTGTGTTGATATTCTAGATCCCTTTTAAGTTATTTTGTTCCCTTGTCCTTGTATAGTTTTATAAGTTATTCTGTTTTCTGTTGAGGCTCTGGGTCTTATTTCTAGAAATGCTTAAGAAAGCAATGACTTGATACTGTCAAAAATCTATAATAAATTATCACATGGCACATGTTTTGGTGATTTTACTATCCTTTCATTTAGTTGCAGAATTTAGGACCATTTATTATTATATTTAAATTAGAAACACAGTGTGCAGTTTGTTCAATGAACACATGTGGCCTATGCTGAATGGTGGGTTTTTTTCCTTGCTCTAATCTAATAAAAACATCCTATGTATGTGATTAAATTAAAGCTAAGGTGAATCAACACATTGGGTGAAATGTTTCACAGCTTCTAGGAATAAAGATTGTTCCTGTTCTAGGAAGGCTGTGTAAGCCTATTCTTATCCCAAGCCTTACATAGTCAGAGTTATTCAAGGATGTTCATTCACATTTGTATTCCATTCAAAATGACAGATTGTGGCTGTAGAAGAAGCTAAGTCAAAGGAGAGTGGAAATCTACATACAACTGGTAGAGCAGACATAGGCCAGCATTTACCCTTTTCTGCAGTCTCTTCAGGAGGAGCTGGCAAGCCCTCTGGGTTCTCTGCCTCATCCTTTCATGCAGCTGCAAACAGTCACTGTTTACAGAAAGAAGGCAGAGGCTGGGGCTGCCCCCTCTTTATTGTAAAACACCTTTATGGTTTGATTTTTTTTCTGCTATGCTGTCAACTCATTCTCCCATCTATACCAGTGTTGCCAATTCTAATGGTTTTATCACAAGTCTCATGACCTCAACAAAAGAGGACTTTTGAGAAAGTCACTTCCTGACAAGCCTTTCTTGGGACTTTGGTGCCTTTTTTAAAAAGTTTCCCATGATATCATGATTGCTGGCATCCAGCTGGCAAATTTTCCTTTATTCAAAATAAATGCCACCTCCTATTACTTTAAATGGGTTTGAAGCCAAGCTGCCTTCAGTCAAGTTGGCCATCACTTCCCTAGAAGCATCCCATTCTCAACCAAGCATCACAAAGATAAATTCATTGATTATGGCCCCTGATAAATAAAGAGAACTCCCAGATGGTTAAGCCTATAAGGCTCACCAGCTGTGAATATAAATAAGGCACATATCTAGGACAAACTTTTCTATGAAAAGTGCTCTCTACTTCCAAACATCCATCCACAGCCCCCTATGAAAATCTAGCCACATATGCCTAAAAGCTGGGTGTCCAAAATTAGTGATTACTTTTGAAAAATTTGGTCTTAATATCTAGATCTATTTTGTTATCCCAATATCATTAAGAGACTGAATGGGTACACAAGGCTTTAGAATATAGAGTAATCAGTAGAAAATGTCTGATATAGAAATGAATTATTTCTGTCTGTTTTGAATTTTATTATTTCACTGTTAAGACTGGTACAATTATCAGTTTTAATATAACTACAGAACTAAAGTATTTTAATTTCTGGTAGTGGGTTGTTTGGTTGTTTGTTTTGGGTTTTTTTGTAGAGTTACTGTTTTACCTCAATGAGACTTCAGACTAGATCAAAGGCAATCCCTTTAATGAACCAGGAGTCTTTTTGGCATCTTTATTTTATCTAGCTATGAGATTAAAATAAAAAAAAACAACCTTTCATACACTTCAGGAAGAAAATGTGTTGACCTTTAGGACATGTGCCAGGCTGAAATCCCAAGAATGTTGCAACTGAACTCTGTACCACAGGTTTAAGATTATCATAATATATCTCAATCATAATATTCTTAAATTTTGTTAGCATCTACACTTCAGAAAACTGTTGATTTGCTACTTCATCCTCAGTTATGCGCAGCGCACACTTTTGCATTCAATGAAGACTGTTTCATGTTCTTTCTTTTCCGTTAGCAATATAATGAATATACTTAAAATTAATAATTGATTCACAGTGCCAGCTGGTTTAGTGAAAGGAAAAGGTATCTGTGAACTTTTGTTTTAAAAGTATGAGGCTCTTATCAACATTTCAGTGATTACAACCTCAGAACTCCACCCCTAATTCTCCTTAATCAGTTAAAGTAATTTAATTACAGAGTAACTCTATACTAGAGTAACTAGCACTAAGTGTACTAGTTAATCCTGGTCTGCACTGGGACAAGTAAACAAACCCAGTATTTTGATTTTTCTAGGCCCCATTTGTAATATTTTATCAGAGACATCAGTTGAAAGTGTGACTCAGATCCTCAGCTGCTATATAATATTGAAAGATGCAGATGTGGCGGGCTTGCCAGGCTTTTCTCGGCTCTCCAGGCTTAGGAGGCTGTGAATGCGATTGGTGGGGCAAAACCTATCAATCAGAGACAAGCAGGGGGAAAACCAGGAAGAGTCCATTCCCCTCTACTCCAAAGTTGGTTGTAGGAGCAGACTTAACTGGGACTGCAGTTGCAGCCCCCCTGATTGGTTCATTTTCAATCTGGGGGAAGAGCCCCAGAAGGGGATATAAGCAGCTGTGTGCTGAGCATATGGGGTAGTCGGCAAAGGACAAAGAAAAAGGAAGAGGTCCCAGGGCCAAGAAGAGCTGGGAGAGCTGCCCAGCAGGCATATCCAGCTACCCAGAAGAGCCCGAAAGATTCTGCCACTGGACAGAAATGGTGGGCGGTGCAGGCATCGCTGCACAGAGGGTCCAGGACCCTGGGAACTGCAGCGAGGCAGCTCGGGTCTCCAACCCTGGCACAAGGCTGGGCTGCAATGCAAGCATTGCTGCACGGAGGGCCTGCGAATTGGGAGACCCATTATAAGGTCTGAATCAAATCCAAAGCCTCCGAATTGATTTGGAAAAGATTCAGAGAGATTCGGAGATTCAGACCAGCCAGGGAGAGGCAGGCACAGCCGGGGCAGCTGCAGGTTCTCCCACAGCTCCTCCAACTCTGCCTGCATCTCCCCAGGTGGGGGATGCTGTGGATGAAGCCCTCATGACTGCCCTGCCTGGCCCCACCCGCTGCCTGGCCCCAGTCAGGACTTAAAAAAAAAAAAAAAAAAAGCCCTGTACTCACCAGCTGTAGCAGCAGTGATCAGGGCCTCTGGGGGTTCATGGCAGAGCTCCCCCCTTGAGTGTGGGGAAGTGGGGGGCAGTGGGGACCACCCCCCTGGCACTCACACAGCAGCTTCCCCATGGCACAGATGCAGCATGGCTCAGCAGGGTGCTGCGCACTGTCTGGGAGCTGGGGCCACTAGGGTTGAGCAGTGCCAGGCTCTGGGTGACTACTGGAGCCACCCCAGCTCCCAGACAGTGTGTAGTGCCCTGCCAAACCAGGCTGCACCCGCACGATGTGACAGCTGCTTTGTGGGTGCCAAGCAGAGGTGGGGGGTGATCCCCACTGCCCCGTGCTGTGGGGGGTTCTGCCATAAGCCCCTAGAGGCCCCAATCACTGCTGCTACAGCTGGTGAGTGCAGGGCTGTTCTGGTTTTTTTTAGGTGCTGGGAGGCTGATGGAGCCAGGCAAGGCAGGCATGGGGGTTTCTCCCGTGGCTCTCCCCACCCAGAGAGAGGCAGGCACAGCCAAAGGAGCTGTGGGAGAACCTCCCAGCTGTGCCTGCCTCTCTCTGGCTGACCCAAATCTCTGAATCAGCACTGAATCAGCAATGAATCTCCAATTCTGATTCAGCCGAATCAAATGGGGACAGTGATTCAAATCACTGAATCGAATCATTGTCTTCGGAATCAGCCGAATCTGAATCTGACTCAAATACTTCCCTATTTGGACAGGACTACTTACACTTGCACCCTCTGGTCTCTCCCCTATTCAGTCTCACTCACCATGTCTTGATGTCAAAACTAGTAGGGAAGGCTGCACAGAGGGCCAGGCATGCTTTTGAGGAGGTCGACCCTGTAAGATCCAAGACTCCATCTTGGCCTCATCCCAGCTTTATTCTTCCTGAGCCCTGTAGCTCAGGGCCCACTGTTCAGGGCCCCAAACTTCCTGAGGTCATGCCCCAGGACCTCAGGTTCCAAAACCCAAAATAACCACTGCTTAGGCAGCTAGGGGCCTTGAGTCTTGTTTTTCCCCTGCCACATCCTGCCTTATACCCCAGGCAAGCTCATTCTCATGTGGCCACAGAACTTACTTGAACCCTTTGGCTTTAGAGACCAGGCAAGCTCAGCCTCATTTGGCCACAGAACATATTCTAGTCCTTATCCTCTGTCCACTCAGTGTAATTTCAAATTCAGGTGTTCCTAGTCATCCCCTTTCAGTTGCCTCCACCATAACCCAGCCCTCCAGGGGGAAATGAAAACCACAGAATGCAAGCACCAATCCCGATTGTCCTGCACAGCTTCACTATACCCCTTGGTGGTGAGCTTCAAGTAGAAAGGAAAACAAAACAGAAAGTGCCCAGGGTACTTATTTTGCTTCCTATGCAAGTCCCTAGCTTCTCTTCACTTGGGGCAGACTGCAGTCTGGGCTCCAGACCTCACATGTCTCAGAGAAGGTTCCATCCCCAGCAGCAGTTTCCACAGCCAGACTGCCCTTTCTGGCCTGATACTTGGGCTTATACAAGACTCCCTGGGCCACATGAGCCCTCTACTTCTACTTGAACCTGGATCCAATGGCCATCTTGGTTCAGGCTCCCTTGCCTGTGAGTTTGCCTCTGGCATCACCACCCAGGCACAGGCAGAAGAAATGTAGAGATGAAGTGGAAGGAAGAGAGAGGGGAGTGGGGAATCAGAACCACATAACCAGAAAACCAGGGGGAAGGGACCTCTCCCAGGGAACGGATATACCATCAAACACACAAAAAATGAGAAAGGAAAAGGTGGAGTGAAGGGAGTGAAGGAGGGGAAAAGGGCCAAGTACACCTGAATCCCCATCCCATTCTAGTAACAGGGTAGGAGCTCTGTTACAGCCACCTATCACATGTACTTGCATGCTATGTGCACCTTGTCCCCCAAATATCAGCCCTCCAAAATTGGAGTGCATATCTCAAGAAAAAAAGACAATTTTCTTGCCATTTTGAATTTGGTCTAATAAAAGGTATCATTTTGGAACCAAGAGTTCTAGTTTTTTTTACGTCTTTTTGTCTCAGACCAACACAGCTATGAAGTACACCCCTATCTCAAGTGGTAAACCTCATCTTTTTCTTCACTGGAATAGAAGGATGGAGGAATAGAACCATGGAGACACTATGATACAAGATGGCTGCCAACTTCAATCTGGGACATTAAGCAGGAGGAGCCGAGTCTAGTGTTAACCTTTTCGCAAACTAGCAACAGTTTTTGGCTGAGCAGTCAAAAGCATCAGCCAACTTGAGAGCGACTTTGAAAAGGTTACCACTGGACCCCCTCCCTCCCCCCCATTCCTTCTCCTTGCTATCCCAAAGCCAGCAGCCTCTCCATGAAAAGACAACTCTAGGCCACAACCCTGAACAAAACCTTTTTTTTTGTATGCTGCCTTCTAAAAATAAGGTGTTTGTCTTATTTGGGGACATTTGGTATGCAGGAAAATATGGTGTTCCTCTTAATTTTCAGACTTGGGTGGAGAGAGAGTAAATGCTCTTTTCTCAGCAGCTTCCCTTGGCTTGGTAGGGAGGAGATATGGACATGGCTTTCATTGTTTATAACCAGAACTAGTTTTAGGGGCAAGTCACTCCTCAGTTTGGAACTCCCTCCTCCTTGAGGCCCATTATGAGAGCTGAAGCCTGGACTGGAAGCAGTATAACAAATCCTCATTAGCACATAAAAATATAAATGTGTTCATGTGAGGATTATAGTTACTCTCCATTTTCTGCAAAAGAGAGATGGCTAGAGTGATGATCTTCAGCAACCAGAGACTACTGCTCAGATTCTGAACAAGGGACACCATCTTCACAGGGTCTAAGTCTCTGGTTATGTCTACACTGCAGTCAGGGATATTTAGTATGAGAAAGAATAGCTGAACTAGCTAGCTCAGATACCGATAGTATTGGAGCTATGCCTGCACAGGTTTCAGTTTAGGTTAGCATCCAACTAAGAGTTCTACATACTCCATTGTGGGAGCATCTACACATGCCTCTATGGTGCCGTTGTTACTGCACCATCATTTAGTACTTCCTGAAGAAACACCCTATACTGCACCATGCATGCTGTACACGGTTATTTTTAGGCATTCTGTTGCCATAGTGATGCACTATAATGGAGGATTGCATTGCTATGGTGATATAGCATCACGTGTAGACACACCCACTGAGGGCTGCCCATCTGTGGCCTAACTGGTAGCAGCTAGCTAAAAAGCTTGCTCAGGCATGCTTCAGTCACACCTCCCAGTTGCAGTGTAGACATACTGTCTGCCTCTCTGCAATCTAGGCACTGGAGTTAATCTGTTTCCTCCAGATTAAGTGCCAGTTGAGAGAAAGAATTTGCCATGTGGCTTGGAACCAGCGTACTTGACAGACAAGTCTGAACCGAACAGTCGGCTGGAAGAACTCAAGGAGAATAAAAAATCAAGGAAGTTAAAGGATCCAGTAGACACTGCAGTCCTGCCCCCTTAATATTCTCCTCAGACACATTATAAAACCATAATCTCTGCCCCACAGCAGCTCTAGATGGGTTGCTGTAGAGTAACCATGTAGCACATAAGTGAGACAGAAAGGAACCGTGATCATTGGAAGATATCTCAAAGGTACAAGGACTTCATTAACAGGCATTCCCCTTGTCTTCCTAATGGTTCTATGCAATATTCCCAAGCTATGGTTCTGAAACCCTTTAGTCTCCCCTATCTGTATGTGCTGCCTGTACAGCTGAGGGGCTTTAATTAAACAAAGCATGTTGATAATCTTGGCTAAGCAAATATTAAAAACCAGGCAGGAAAAAATGTTCTGTCTTCACTGGTATTTGGTACATGCTCTTCATTTTAAATGTGTGCGGTCTTTAATCAAGGAGACCGTCCCTCAAATCAATATGCCTTGTGACCTTAGTGAAGTCCCTGAGAAAGAACTGGCTAATCCTCAATTTGCCTTCTACCCTATAGGCCTTCCAAACTACCTTTTTTACAGCATATATTCCCCACAGTGCATGTACTGAAAAACTGCATTCACTCCATGTTCTCTGATTTGTCTGGTGCTGTAAACATTTTACAATGTTTAACACTGCTTCAGGAGTTATATGTCATCAGGAGTACAATGATCCAGAATCAATGTTACAAGTATTAAGTTGTCATTCAGACTATGTGGCATGGTACATTGGCCAGGGTGAAACTTTGCTGAAATGAATAGAGGTTTTAAAAGGGGATTATTGGAAATGCAGGTTAAAGGTGGACTATCTTCTAGGAGCAGAATGAAAGAAATTACACAGCATGTAGTTTCACTTTTATACAAGCACTGAAATGAAGGAAATGTTCAGGCTGAAAAAAGCATTCACTGCTGTTCATGCTTATCTCATCTTCCTTTACTATAACCCAGGGGTGGGCAAAAAACAGTCCATGGGCCAGATCCGACCCGCCAGCCATTCCTATCCAGCCCAAAGAGCCTCCAAAAATTTTAGAAAATTCATTTTTATCTGCCCCTCACTGCCTGTCAAAGATGACAGGCAGCCAGCAGCAGCAGGACCCAGCAGGAGCCTCTGGTGGAGCAGCAACGTGAGCCCAGCTCCAGCCTGCCCCCAGCCCCCTGTCCCCTCCTCATCCTCCTCCCTTCTCTCACCCTCAGCCCTAAACTAGAAGCCTCTGTGGTTTCTGGCTTCATGACCCTGGAGTGGATCCCCACCCCCATCCACGTAGAAAGTAAGGCAAGTTTGGATGGTGGGGGTGGAACTGCTGGAATAGCCCAGTGGCTGGGCGCCCCGTGGTGCTTCCTGGGCCAGGCTGGAAGTGGGGGGGGGGGGGCGGGCAGAGGGAAATTGTTGCAGCAGGGGGTGCAGGAAGCAGCGTGGGGAGGGGCAGGGGCCGCTGGAAACAGTGGGGGCCATGAGGAGTGGCAAGAGCATGTGCCATTCAGCTGCTTCTCCTCGCCAGTGCCGACCTGGCCAGGTTCATCTCATCTCAAGCGGCACATGGCAAAGCAGCGGCTGGGCCAACTTTGCTGTGTACCACTCGGTATGGGACAGGACGGGACGGGACGGGACATGCCTGGCTGGGTCGGCACCAGCAAAAAGCAGCAGCAGAGCCACATACCACTCAGGACTAGCTCAGCCACGGTTTCCCCTCCCCAGTGCTGGCCTGGCCAGGCCTAAGCACATGACAAAGCCATGGCTTCTATTTACCTCTTTTGGCCTGTCCCAGCCGGTCCGAAGTGGCACATGGCTCAGCCACCAGTTCCCCTCTCCCGCACCAACTGGGCTGGGCCTGTCACATCCCGAGTGGCACGCAGGGAAGCAGTGGCTAGTCTGGCTTTGCTGCGTGCTGCTCGGGACGGGATGGGCCCAGCTGAGTCAGCACCAGTGAGGAGAAGTAGCGGCTGAGCCATGTGGTGCTTCCCCGCACTGCTTGGGACAGGTTGGCACCAAAGAGGCAAAAAGCCATGGCTGAGTCTGTGCCAAGCAGCATACTAGGATGCAGCACATGGCTCAGATGGCTCAGCCACTGCTACTCCTCACCAGTGCTGACCCATCCAGGCCCATCCTGCCCGAAGCAGCTTGCAGCAAAGCTGGCCCAGTTGCTGCTTCCCTGCATGCTGCTAGGAACGTGACAGGCCCGGCCAAGTCAACACCACTGAGGAGAAATGTCAGCTGAGCCGTGTGCCGCTTGGGACCAGATGGGCCAGGCTGGCCGAGGTAAGTGCACAGCTTTGCACAACTGTCCCCAGATCCCCAGGGGCTCCTGCTGCAGCCCAGAGGACTCGTGCTGTGCCCAGTGTGTAGAGGCTGAACCAGGTTGGCCCCCAAGCCCAGCATCCTGCCCTTGCCAGGCAGCATCCTCTCATGGGCAGGGTGGTTGTGCCCCATCTCATGGAGCTGTATGGGCCAGGCCAGGCTCCACTTTGGGTGCCACTGGTAGCCCAGCTGTGGTCCAGTCTGCAGAGCCTTGAGGCAGCCCGCCCCCCACCCCCTGCCACCTCCCCAAGGGCCTGGCCAGGCCAGTCTACCTGTGGTGCCTCCCCCTGCACCTGCTTTTCCCCATGCCTCTCTCTCTCCCTCTCTCCTTCCTTCCCTCTTTCTTCCTCTTCTTTCTCCCCTCTTTCTCATCCCTCTATTTTTTCTTCCCTCTCTCTTCCCTCCTTTCCTCCCTCCTCCCTCTCCTCTCTTCCCTCTATGAAGTTTTATTTATGGTCACCAGGTTTAGAATTTTTAGAAAACCTGGTATTTACCATAAAACAGAAATGTTCATGATTATTAACTATATTAATAAGCAGTGCATCCTGCCACATACCCCTTGCCCCAGGTTTGGTTTTTCTGGCATTCCAGCACTCCAGCACCTTACAAGGTAGACATTGTGGGTTTTTTGGCACTCCAGCCAAAAAAACACTGCCTACCTCTGACATAGACCATGTGACATAGTGCAACTTCCAGTTCCAAGGCCATACTACCCCGTCCCAAAAGGAGTACTTCTGGGGGCAAAGGGAGAGACTTCTGGTGGCAAAGGGTTGGGATTAGGGGGTGGGACTACCAGCCACAAGATGGTGACTGGGGGCAAGGCACAATAATTGCCCACCCCTGGTTTAACCACTTTAAAAATATTTTTCTACTGAGATTTCTTCATGTTTTATTTTTCAGCCCTGTGTATAGTGTTTGTGATACTGACTGCTGTATACGGAATATGGCATTTGTAATTGGGACTCAGTCGGTAGATGATGTAGGAGTTATACTGTTGTTGTTTAAATGTTTGTGTAACTTTTAAAGGAATCATGTTCAGTAGTTTCTGCATATGTGTCCATAAAGAATGCGTATTCATCCATGTCTGTGTAGAAAACCCCATACATTTGCACAATAATCCAATTTACATGTCCCAAAGAATGCATCTACAGCTATTATGGATGCTTTTTTGAAAGCTGACTGAAAACATATCCCTTTGGCACTGATCCAGCAAAGCATCAGGTATGTTCTTAACTTGAAGCATGTGAGTTGTCCCATTTAAGCAGCAAAGTATAAATGGCTAGACACATTGACTGTAATTGAGAAAAGCATTTAAGTGGATGTTTTACTGGATTTTAGTGAGACAACTCATCCTGCTTATGATCTTTGCTGGAGAAGTATCCATTCAGAAGTCCTTTGCTACCGAGATGGGATTGAAGCATTTTAGAGGAAAAAAGCAGTCCATTTAAACAAAACCTGTGTAATTTTGAATTGTTCATAGTTCTGATTGGCAAACAGGAAAACAAAAACAAAAGAAAGGAAGATGCATGCAAAAATCCTCCTAGTAAGAAATAGGATCAGAAAGTATCTTCCAGTGAAGACTTTACTATTAAACTAGTAACAGTGGACTGCACTGCTTTGATAGAGACCACTGATTCTTCATGTTATTTTTCCATCCTAAGGCTATAGGTACTTGTTGTCTTAGGGACGCCCAGTCCCTATAAGCTCCTTATAGAAAGGAGAATGCTCTGATAAAAGTCTTAAAGCCAAAGGAGTCTTCAGGGAGTAATAGAGCCCAGCTCTACATTTCCCTTCCCCAGCTGCCAATGCACAAAGTATGGCAAGAGAAAGGAGACACTGTTGGAGTATCTCTATTACCCAGTCCCACCTGGCTGCTGGAATGTGCCCTTGCGGTCATAAAATCATTCATAACAAGCTTGAATCTGCTCTAATTTTTCTTTGGAACCAGCCCATTCCAGGCCAACAGCCTGTTCTGGTTAGCCAGATGGTCCCAGAATTGGGAGAGTGTAAAGCACATATACCCCTCCTGTGCTGTGCCGAGGGTGGGGAGATTAGACACCAGGGTATAGTGTGTGGATAGTCTCCAGCATCAGCCAATAGTTTCTTTAGCCCACAGATGCTGGAGTTTGCCTTTCAACACTTCGCTGTAACTTTACACACACTGTCTGGGTTTATTTTAAATCCCTGTATTATAGTGTATAGGTTATAATAAGCTGTCCTCAAACACGTTTCCAGGAAAGGATTCTTAATGTGTCACCCTGCAACAAGTCCATTTCTGCATAGTGTCTGTTAAGGTCATGATGCCTGATTGCAAGCAACAAGAGCCTATTGTAAAGGAGCTGAATCCTCCTGCTATTTAGGTGGTGTTTACATAGCCAAAATGCACAGAACAAAACCATTTTACAGTTTACTCTCCCACCTCTACTTTCTCAAGTAGAAGGGAAACAAGGAACATCTTGCAGAGAAATAAAAGTCTCTTCACCCTGGCCAAAATATCTAGAGCTAGTAATGGCAAGCACATTAAAAACACAATAAGGAAGGAGGTTTTCAAAGGCTCAGATAGAAGCAGGGCACTATCTAAGCCCTTTGTGCCTTTAAAAATCTTCTGTAGGTAGGTCCAGTGTTCCCAAGTCTCACAAGTTTACCTTCAGTCCTGCAGTCCTTGATGTATTTCATAGAGCTCCCAATCCTTTAGTGACATGAAAGTTTGAGAATCTCTGGGGTTTAGATGTCTTTTTTAAAATAAATTTCCCAAGGTTGCAGAGAAGAATCATGAGAAGCATAATCTACGTCCCAAAGGTTCAAAATCCAGAAAACAAATAAAAGAATCCTGACTATTATTTAAAATAAAATCAAATGATTATTAAAAACCAATGTGTGGGGGGCCTTGACTCTAGATGTTAAATTCTTGGGGTTGGTAGGACAGATAGACCTAAAGGAAAGAACACGGTATACCAATAACAGTATGCTACAAACGAAGCATGACAATGTTCTTTGCTTTTCTTAAGACATACCACTTAGTGGTTAGAATCAGGGGCCAAACTCTCCCTTCGTTCACTGAAGTCCACATGCAAGCACTGAGTAAAAAATGGCATATATAGAAAAATTAGGTCAAATGGGTTGAATGCGGCAGTGATACGCTGTACACAGCTACTGCTCAGTAGGTTACTGTGTAGTGTAAGTTGCTCAG
This sequence comes from Crocodylus rhombifer, assembly GCA_038503035.1. Classification (NCBI taxonomy): domain Eukaryota; kingdom Metazoa; phylum Chordata; order Crocodylia; family Crocodylidae; genus Crocodylus; species Crocodylus rhombifer. The sequence goes on from JAVSML010022367.1 coordinate 101,688, forward strand.
AATGTGGCTGTTCTTGGCCAAGTCGTGCAACTTGCAGTGACTGAACATTCACTGAATGTGAGCCTCATGCTGGAAAAACAGGACAGTCCAGGAGCCAAGGGAGCTAGGGAACAAAAGTGTGTGTGTGTTCACACCTGTCCTGGGACCAGGTAAGAATTCCCAATAATTCCAACTTCCTGTTTTATTTTCCCAGGGTGATGTAAACCAATAGAAGAGAAGACTGAGTATCTGGTTTCCTTCTTCCATGGAACTTAGTCAGAACTAAGTTCCATAAACAGTCGGATAAGTATTTAGTTAGCAAACACCACCCCAAACACCACCTCTGAGCTTTCTCTCCTCCCTCCCCTTCCTATTGTCAGAAACCCTGTCTGCCAAGACACCTGTAGAAGAGAACTAATATCACAAAGGGACCATCCCCCTGAATGCCAAGAAGCCCACCAGCACCTCTATAGTGAAGAAGTCTCGCCAAGTCTACCGGCGTTAAGCCAATTGTGAGCCAGCCATGGAGCACCTCACAACACAAGCTTGTTTGTACATTTGTTAAAGAAGTGTTTGTCAAGGGCATACTGCCCTGAAGTCAATGGAAAAGGAACCACCCTGGGAGGAAACCAGATATTTGAGAAAGAAAACTTTTTCCAGCTCTTTGTGCCAAGAGCTGGCACCTGACTGGTGCTTTGCAGGTGCAAGAGACAGCATATTTAGCTTTGCCTGGCATTAGCTTCACCTCCCAAAATAATAACTGGGTTTGATACTGAGAATTTCTAACCATTGCTAGCAAACACAGTCCAGCATGACAGTAGTATATGTCACAAACACAAAACTTAGAGATACAATACATACATGGGAAGCATCCAACCACACACACACACATACATGCACAGAGGGACTGGCTGAGATTCCTTCCCTATATACCTTCTGCACTGGTCCAGGAGCACAAGGTGGGAAGAAACCAGCTGTATCTCCCCAGCGAGAGATCCCTCCAATGTGAGGTAAATGATGCAGGACCAGGGAAACCAGTGCCCCTGCACTGCCTAGTGTAATTCCACTACATCCTTATAAAGATCTGGAGACCATAACTGCACACTGTATTCAAGGTGTGGGCAGTGGATATGGATTTGTAGTGGCATAATTCATAGATTTCATAGACATTAGGGCTGGAAGGGACCTTGGAAGATCATCAAGTCCAGCCCCCTGCCCCAGGGGCAGGAAGTCAGCTGGGGTAATGGGATCCCAGCAAGAAAAACATCCAAATTTGTCTTGAAGGCATTCAAAGTAGGTGCTTGAACCACCTCTGAATGAAGGTGGATGTTTTGAAGTTGATAATGAAGTTTTTCCACTTTGTTTTCAGTTCACTTCTTAATGATATGCGACATACAGGCAAACCATCAGATACCAAGTAGCAAAGGAGTGCAGGAGAAAAAAAAAACATGCTAAGAAAAAAGGCAAAGTAACTACCAGACCAGTGCAACTAAACACTTATATCTAGTTAGTGTCCTGCTTCTCATACTGACTTTTTAGAATATATTTCTACCTCTCTCTCTCACAACGCTAGAATCATAGAGAAGTAAGGCTGGAAGGAACCTCAGGAGGTCATCTAGTCCAATGCCTTGTTCAAGGCAGAATCATCCTTCTCTAAATCATCCTATACAACTATTTGTCTAAGCTACTCTTAAAACTGTATAAGCAAACCTCTCAATGCCAACACCCTAACTTGCCATAGATAATGCAGGGGAGTGTGAACACTGTCAATGCTCTGCCATTGCAAGGATGAGAAATAGTTTGTTAAAATACACTTGAGAGGTACAAAGATGAGAACCATCCCCATCTCCCCTCCCCACCACACAAAGGAAGGCAAAAGCTCTATAGCCCAAACCAATCTGATCATGGGGTAAAAATTATTCTTTTTCCCAAATGTGGCAATCAGTCTGATCCTGAGCAAACAAGACCCTCTAGCCAGGAACCTCTGGGTTTTTAAATTTTTTATCTCAGATTTTTATTCTACACCAAACCCTAACACATTCAGTCTCTGTAATTCTTTTTTCTTGGAGGGGAGAGACTGCAATCATCTGCTGCCTGCTGCCCATCATACAACTCATCCACAGCTTGCTTATAACTAGGTTTTCCCTTCACACTCTGGGGCTGCTCCAGGGCTTCTCCAATCTTATTAAAATTGCCCTCTTTGCTTCTCTCCTCCTGCTGCTGAGCTGCAGATTTGCTGGTATCTATCTTGGTAACATTTGCAGCCTGAAGGGGCATCTTGGGGATCCTTGTTTGAGGGTGTGCTAGGTCCGAGGACAGACCCAGTTTGACTGTCGCTTCCTCATCCTCCAGGGTCTCTATGCAGTTGTGACAATTCACGTTGCTGAAGGCTAGAGATGACTTTTGAGCTGCCTTCCTCTTGGATAAGGCCCTGCTCACCGGTTTCTGGAACATGATTTCCCTTCTGCTGGCCAGCAAGTATTTATCTGCCAGTAAAGTCCTGCAGCTCTCGAAGTCTTATCCATACAACTAGGGCTTGCAGAATGACAGATTGATCAGGAGCCTGTAGAGCACCCTATGTTGTCTTTTAAATCCTGGAAAGGCTCCTTGTCTGGTCCCTGTTTACCCCCTGTACCAGGGGTACAAATGCAGGGTTATAACCAAAGGGATCAGGAACAGACAAGCTCAGAGAAGTGAGGTCTGTGAGGGACCAGGAGACAGGCAGTATGACCCTGCACAGAACCACAAGCCAAGGGGAGTCAGGAACAGGAGGCAGGGCTCCAGACCAGGGTTACTAGCCAGGGGGTCCAGAGCAGGCAGCTATGAGACAGGGACATGGTCCATTGTCCAGCTAAGTCATTAGCCAGAAGCCAGTTGTCAGAGGGCAGGGGTCTGGACTTCAAGGCTGGAGTCTGGAAGAAGAAGTCAGCAGGCAGAAGACAATGAGCAGGGACCAGGAACAGGGAGGAAGTCAGGAAGCCAACAAGCAGGACCCAGCAAACAAGCAAGACCTAGGACACTAGAAAAAAACAAGGGACTGGAAAATTACAAATCAAATGTAAATGAAGAACAAGGAAGCAGAAGCTCAAGTCTAATCAGAGAGGCCTCTGTCCTTGAGTAGCCTGCTTGTTGCTTGCTGTCTCATGACACTGGTGCCTGAGCAAAACTATCAGTCTCCTTAGGCTCCTCATTTACGGTGGCTTTAGTAGTGGGCAGGGGGCATAGGGGACACTACAATGCCCCGAGAGGCCTAGGCATGTTGGGGGGGAAAGAGGGAAAACACAATGAATGACCCCTTTCCACTGCAACAATAATTTCCCTTTGCTACTTCATTCACCCCAGCTGGGACTTGAACTTGGATCTCCCACAGGCTAGGCGAAAGTCTGCTACACAGCCACCAGTACTGATCCTGCCCCCAGCTGCTAGGGGTCTTGGCCTTCCAGGAGCCCCAGCCTCATGATGAGCTGCCTGGCCTCTTACTGGAGGAGCTGGAAGCAGGGCTGGAAACCTCTCAGGTTGTCGCTCAGATCCTTGCTGGAGCTGGGGAGCCGCTCCTGCTGGCCGCAGCCTCTCGTAGGGGATCCTAGAGCCCAGCAGGGAGCCTCTCCTGCCGGCCGCATGCCGCACTGCTGAGGGTCCAACTGCTGCCTGCAGGTCCCGCTCCTTCAGGCTCTTCTGGGGCAACTGATCCTGCCCTGCTGGCCCAGCTCTTCGAAACTCCTTCCTTGTGGTCCCCCGCTGGTCTCCCCTGAGTCAGCCACGCTGCCCCTTTTATCCCCCTCCGGGTGACCCAAAGGGCCAATCAGGGGACATGGAGGGTGAGTCTCTGGGGCCTGATTGGTGCAGAAAGGGAATCCCAAGACCTGCGATCATCTTTTGCCCTTTCAAAACCCCTGGGCAAAGTCACTGCCAGCTAGCCCGTCACACAGTAAATGGCGGTTCTTATGTTCTGATGATTCATCTGTGTTGGAGTTTTAGGCAGCAACTCTGTGGCTGCTGAACATGCAAGTCACTTCTTCATGAATCTCAGGCAGCCAGACTAGATCTGTCTCGTTCGTCTCCATGGGAATCTGGCAAGCCAGCAGTTACAGTTCTCTGCCATCTTTAGGGTTCCCTTTGCTCACTGCCCCCACTGCTCTCACCATGTGATGGTTGGGGGCTGCTCTGCACTTCCCTTCCTGGCACTCTCCAAGCCAGTGGTCACTGAGTCATCACCTACCTCATTTTTCAAACCTATCTCACCGCCTGATGTGCTATATCCACTATACATTTTCACACCATTAAGGGTTTAAAGGTCTCTTGAAGAGCACAGTATGCAGGCATGACAAACAGGCCAGGGATGGGTCCCAGACATAATGGGCAGAGTAGAAGGCAACACAGATGGCAGCATAAAGATTTTATTGGTATGAGTTGTGATTTTACCACTCATGAGGAATATGGCCAAATAAAGACCAATAAAACATTTATACCACTGCAGACCCATCCTGGCTCTGGCTTATGCTGCATCTTAGGGAGAAAGTGTTTCAAAAAACATACTTATTTTCATACGACCTAAAGTCAAGTTGCTCCAGTCCTGCGCAAGCATCAGGGAGGGGTAAAAATTGTAATAATGAATTTTTAAAGCTTTAAAAATAATCCAAAACAGCTTCCCTATAAATCAGGGTGGTGTGATTTTAAGGTACACACCCATCTGGGCTAGAAATAAATGCTTTACGCCACTGGGAGGAAAGCAATGGCAGGTTCCCAGCTCTCCAGTGAGATAAGGCATGAGTTTCCAGTCCTGAGGGTATATATAAATGTTTGATGTTCCCATGTTTAGAACTGACTGTTCATTTCTGGATCTTGGATCAATTTAATTTTCACATTGCATGATAAGTAGAAAATATTTCTGTAACAAAAACCTATATATGTACTGGGCCAATAAGAAACTAACCTAAGAAGAACTTAGACTATTTACATGGGAAATAGCTGTACTCCAGCTATAAAATTCCAGGGACCACCCAGAGGGATTGACCAGAGTTTCGCCAGTTCATCATTTCCCACCCTATTTCCCTCTTGCACTCTTGCACCCCTTGCTAGGACTGCTCTCACTAAAGCATTTCAAGTGTGTTTTTTCCAGAATGCTTCCCTGCATGGTACTCAGACTGAAGGTCCTCTTTGTATGTCCTGGCCCGAAGAGCCATTATATAGTCCTTATTGTCTAAGGCTGAATGGAAGCGCTGTGTAGCGGCCTGAGTCACGAAGGTGTGATGAAAACAAGCTTGAGAATTCTAGCTCCAGCCTGATGCCAAAGCAGAAGTGAACTGGTTACCTGAAACAGCATTGTACTCTCTAACATAGGTGTGTATGAATATAAACATGTTTTCCTTTCTATTGTCTAACATGCCCTAGGGTTGTGTGATTTACAGCTAATTAAGTTCAGTAGAGGTTATTGGAAAATAGAAAATGTTGCCAGACTAATTCCCTTTTATTTACCTGGCAATAACAACACAGCAAACTATATAATTAAGCTTGGGAAAAGTCTCTTACAGACAGGGAACTTTTCTTAAATCAGAAACCTTGAAAGGAGCCTGCCTTCCTGACTCCTTTTGAGAGAATTGTATCATCTCAGGGACTTAACCGCCAGTTCACAAAGGCAGGACTTACTCCAGTTAAAGGCTACTGAGTGTAAGAGCTTAATCCTGAAGTCCCTGCTGAGGTCAAGCTCTCACAGTAATCAGTGGTAGGTGTTATATTTTGAAGTCATTGGAAGTTTTGCCTAGATAAGAATGCAGACTATTTCTTCAGTGGGACAATTCACAGAGTATGGTGCTATGTAATGTAAATAAAGATGACAGAATCTGTGACAGTGTCATTTATGAGGGGCTTTGAAGCAAATAGTAGAACACAAGGGTTCTGGGATCCAAGCTTTACACGCAGACCACTGGACCATGCAGCTTCACTTCCTCTCCTAATGTTTCCCAATAGCATTTAACATGCAGCTTAATTCCATTACTTTGACTCCTGAAAATAGTTAAAGCCTGTACCCTCCAAAACATCTACTTTCATAATTACATAGTTATCACCCAATCATTGAGAGCTCTATAAAATGACAGTCAATTTTCTTCAAGCTTTGAGTTTGACAAATATTTTCATTAAACATAAAATATGCAATGGAAAATAGTCCAGACTTTAAAAGAAAAATGTGCATAAACATTTTAGGGTTTCCAACCAACTACAGAGGTGATATTTTCAATATTAAAAATGCAACTAAAATTTCAACATTTTGAAAAATCCAATAAAAATTCAATTATTTTGTGAAAAGAAAAAGATTTTTCAACCAGTTCCAGTCATGATGAGGCCCTTTAAGTGATTTAAGAAAGTGGCACATGTCTTGAGTTTGACTTTTTAATACCTTTATGTTAAAAAATAGCATTAATGTTAACTTCACTTATGTATTTTGCTGAGTTCATTGCCTAGGACTTCTAAAATAATATGCAGCACCCCAAAAATGGTCATGATGAAAGAACACATCTTGCAAGAACAAAATATTTAACCAGATAAGTTAGACTGTATATGAGTAATGAGATTTTTATGTTTACCAGTTTTAAAAAAATATTTACATGGTTGATTTTGCAATTCATTGTTGAATTCACCTCTCTGCAGTGAGCTACCATAGATGTCTGTGTACTTCCTGACTCCTATTTTAAGGCCGGGTTGGAGCCCACTAAGCAAGTCTTCTGCACATGAAGACTATGGTCAATGAATATTAGAGATGGCTTTGAGAAAAATAGCTTATATACTTAAACAGACACATTTTAAACTCTTCTACACAGGTGTAGTCCCAGAATATCTCTGTGACTCAGTGGACTTAGTCCAGATTTACACCTTTGTTACTGAGATCAGAATCTGGCCTGAAGTCTCAGTAGAGCTGCAGCCTACCTGTAAACATTTTTAAAAGAATATTTTCTTAGATTGCCTATTGCATCCCACCAGTGGATGGTACTGAGTAGGCCTGTGCGAGTTGGCAGCGATTCAATCCAGCTTCAGATCTGGCTGCTTTGGATGGCAGTGATCCAATCCAGAGCTCCAAACCGGATTTCCGCCCCAATCTGGCCGAAGCGGCTCTGAAGCTTTGGAGTCGCCTGAGAGATCCGGCCATAGGGTATAATGGAGGAATCAATGAAATATCTCTAACTTTCTTCTTTTTGTCTGATTTGTATTTCTGATTTGGACATGGGTGCTTGTCCCACAAGCACCCATGTCACGAGTTTTGCCTGTCAGCAGCTAGGGGTGCAGGGCCCCAGAACTCCCCTGCACCGAGCTCCTCAACAGCTAGCAGGCATCGTGGCCACAGCAGGGGCCACCATCCCTGCAGCTGTCACCCCGCTGCGCCTTAACACACACCCATGGCACAAGTTTTGCTTGTCCACAGCTTGAGGGGCAGTTCCCCCCAAACCCCTGCACCGGTCTTCTTGAAACTTGTCAGGCTTTGTGGCCTCAGAAAAAGCTACCAACCCTGAAGTTTTGACCCCCTGTGTTGTAACACATCGACGTGACAGGAGTTTTGCTTTCAAGAATTTGGGGTGCAGTTCTCCCCCAAGCCCCTGCACTGATATTCTTGAAACTTGAAAGGCTTCATTCTCTCTGTAGAGTCTACCATCCCTGAAACTTTCATCCAAATTAGACAAAAAACAACAAAGTTATAGATATTTTATTGTTTCCCCATTATACCCGATGGCCGGATCTTTGAGGCGGCTCCAAGGTGGCTCTGAAGTGCTTCAGACACTCCGAACTGCTTTGGGAAGCTGAACGAGGCAGTGCTTCGACCCAGATGTGCTGCTTCAGACCCCAAAGTGTCTGAAGCTTCTTTGGATCTGAAGCTCTGTTTGAAGCCTCACACAGCCCTAGTACTGAGCCATCCAGAAGCTAGTACCACTGATGTTTCAAATTTTAAAATGTTCCAGAAATAAAAGACTCAGTAATCGATTTTCAAACCATAGTCAACTTGCTGTTTAAGATTAAATTACATTACATCAGGACCCCTAGTCCTGTGTGCAAAATTGAATCTGAAAAATGAAGCCAACTTGAGTTGCTGTTTCTAAATGCACAATCAAATCAGAAACTAAAACTCTAGCTAGCTTTTAGGTTATTGGCAAATCAGGTTATTTGGAAGTGTTCATGGAGAGTTGTGTATGCAGACTACCACTATTCCTTGAATTCCACAAGAAATAATTATAGGAATATAATAGGCCTGAGCTACAATGTTCAGGTGCAGTTAATAGGTTTTTGTTTCTCCCTTCTTTGCTAGGCTAGTTCTTAATCCAATTTCTGGGTGGTAAGGGACTGCGTGTCACATGGGCTGCAGATTCCCAAACCACACACTGCTCAGGCAGCGTTTCATGGTTCCCCCCTGCTGCAAAGGCAGCCTTCCCCCACTTTTGCCCCATGAGGACAACCTGTCTCCCCCCTCCCCTCCATCATGTGGGCAATTAGGCTCTTTTCCTGGCATGTAATCCATGCAGCGCAGCTCCTTTTCCAGCTACTCATGCAGCACAGGAAGTCCAACCCCTTCTCAACCAGCTATGTAGGCATCCAGGACATGTGCTAGACACAAGTGGAACATGAGCAGCAAAGACCTATCTTCAAGCTCCCTCCCACCATGCTACCCCACATCCAGAAGGCCAGGAGGCAGAAGCTGGAGAAGAGAGGGGAAATCTGGAGTCTCCCACCATAGCAGCAGAAGCAATGGGAAGAGTGGTGGCTGGGCAGGAGTCCATTGCTTGCATGTTAACCACCACCCCCCCCAGGCTGCCAGTTGGAAAGCCTTGTCTTAACTGACCCAAAATTGATTTGAGCTTCAGTTCCCCTGCCCTTCTGTGCTCCAGAACCCTTGCCATATCCAAGAACCAATCTGTGTTTATTGAGGTTCTTGAAACATCCAGATAAGCGTTCATTCAACTCAACATTTTAGCTGGGTTGGAGGCTTGAAGACCACTCCAAAGTCCTTCTTTTTTTGAAAGCAAGATGAAAGGTATAATATTATGATATCTCCACCTCAATGAAAAAATGTTCAAAGCTCAGTAGAATTAAAGCAAAGGTGAGTTGAGCCAGGTTGGTTCAAATAAGCACCTGGATATCCAGACTGAACCCAAAACCTGAATTTTTGCATCTTACGCATGTTTATTGTTAAAGTCAAGACTGGCGTCTAAATAGAAACACATTTTTCCAAAAATCTTTGGAGAACTACTGAACTTCTGAATGCTACAATACAATGTAGTGAGCCTTTTTAGGGCTATTTGTAGTTTCCTCAGGGGTATATTATCCTTTTGATGCATATGCATATTACTCCCATTAACATTAATGGGAGTTATGTGTTCACTGCTTGAGAAGTGAATATACTCCCCTAGTGACTAAATTAGAAAGGTTCTTCTCCATAGTTTGTCAATGTACTACAGTGAACTGCTGTTTTACTTCTTCATCAGATTGTCAGTGTTAAACTATGCAACATTTATTTCTCTGAAATTTAGTGTTATCCTGATTAACATGAGGAAAAATTAAAATAGCACACCAGCCAGTTCTTGTGTGAGGCTCAGTTTACAAAATGGTGCTTTACAGGAATGTCACCTTCAGACATGAATGTCTGCCACCACTTCTCAATTTCTTTCACAAGAATTACCAGTAGAAAACAAAATTCTTCATGCTAATATACCCAGGCTAATAACTAAAATAACAGACCAATTTATTTCCCTAATACACATGCACATAAGTCTTCCACATGCCAACAAAGCATGTGACCTGAGCATTTCAAAAGTGAGAATTTAACGTCGTGGTCCTATTCTGCAGTGCAGCAAAACTGAACAAAATTCAAGTCAGGAAACATGGACCACTTACACACATGCAAGGAGCCTGCTTTGACTCACTGGAAAATCCAGCGCATTGGAGGAGACTCAATTCGAGTCTGCTGGAGCACATAAATTAATGTGCTCTGGCAGCCTCATGCGTCATATGTATCAGTGGCCCAGCATGCCTCTGCACTGATAAAATAGCAGCAGTGCACTTTGAACTAAAACATATTTGATGTCCTTTAGTTCAAACGGCCCTGCTGCCATTTTATCAGTGCAGGGATGCACTGCACCACTGATACACATGACGTGCTTTTAATTAGCACAGCTCACTAATTAAAAGTGCCTAGTGCCACATTGGAAACACACATAAAAATGCTCATGGTTGTGGAACAGTGGTGAATGTAGCCCCAATTGTTGCTCCAGCTCCATGCACATCTGTTCGTATTGTTTTATATTAAAACCGTAATGTGCATGTAATGCATGTAACAGCAGGTAGGACCAAGATGCAGTCTAGGGTTATTATTCATTCCTTTTTGTGTTGTCCTATGGAGTCAGCCCAACTCTTAGGATCTCAAAATTACGCTGTTAGATGAGGGGGAGTACACAATTGCACGTGAACACACTCAAACATCAAGTAGGTGCATACACACACAGACTATCAACTCAGGCACATACATATCCAAGATTAACAGCCTAGGCACATGCATACCTATCACCAATTTAAGCACATACACACATAAAAAATTAGACAACAATCAGTTGTCAATACCCACACACTCAGTACACATACACAAATCACTAATTTGTATATCACGCACACCATGACATATATATATATGTATGAATGAACATATGTATGTATGAATATATGAACTGATGAATATATATATTCATCAGTTCACACACATACCACGCACCTACACATACACAGGTGAGTTCCTAACTTGGATGTTATGGTGTGCATATGTGTGCGCTTGGAAGGAAGGTTAAGGTGGGAAAGAAAAAGTGTAGGGGTGAAAGATGCTGGGACCAGGATTAGAACTGGTAGACTAGAAAGAAGCTGGGTTGAGGAACTGAGGCTTGGGGTTACTTAAGGTCAGGTGGCCCCATGGTTACCTAAGGTCACTGGTTCTGGGATGGAAGCAAGGGGAAAAGCCCAGTGGCAAGGAGGAGACAGCCAGGAAAGAGAGAGGCAGAAGTCTGGGAGATTCAGGCTGGAAACAGAGGCTGAAAGCTGGGAGATCAGGGGGAAGAAAAGTGATGGCAAGGAGGAAACAGTCAGGAAACAGACAAAAACCCAACTCAGGGTTTCACAATAACAGGTGTATTAAACAGACAACACACCACACAGTCCCATGAAGTTATTGGTTCCTACACACACACAGGCACTCACAATGGTAGCAGGAGAAAGAGACTAAGTGGAAGGGTTGGAGTCCAGGTAAGGAAGAGAAATAGAGACCAAGTCCTTTGCTTGAGGAAGGAAGGTGGGTGATAGCTACCTATCCTGGGCTGTGAGTTGATCCTCAATGGCCAGTTGGGATCTTCTCCAGCAAGGTGTTGTCCAGAGAGGGGTTGCCAGCAGGGCCTCTGAGTGGATAGGTGGTGTGGCATGGTGCTGGTCCAGATCAAAAGGGCATCCCACTGGGGACCCCTTTATAAAGAACAACAGTGGGGTTTGGTACATTTGGGTACCACGTACCATGCATGACCTGCACCAGTCCTTAACAGATTTTCTCCAACCTAACCAGGAAAACTGAGGCTGGACTCTACAAGACCTCCTTCATGCCCAAATGTCCTCCAGTATTGGAATCATTTAGAGCTTGCAGAATTTTTGGTATTTCCTTCTCTGAGACCACTATCTGAATAAACCCAGGTCTCTGTGCAGATTCTGGACTTTTTCACAGCAGTACTCCTTACCTAGGGTAGGCTAGCATGGTTGGTAGCCACAAGCCACAGTACTTGGTACCTCTTCAGAGAAACCAACCCAGAATACAGGAGAAACACAAAGAGTTGGCAGATTGGTGCACAAGACAGCAGGAAGATGCTGACATTGAAAAACTAATAAGATGGAAGGAAATTGATAGGCAATCTTCCAGAAAGTGCACAAAGACCTGAGCTTATTCCAACAGTGGTACCAGAAAAGGCAATATAAAAAATTCTGCAAGCTCTGCATGATTCCAATACCAGGGGACATGTGAGCGTGGAGAAATTGTCTCATAAGGTCCAGTCTCACTATTTCTGGTTAGGTTGGAGAAAATCTGTTAAGTACTGATGCAGGTCATGCATGGTGTGTGGTGCCCAAAAAGGACGGAAGAATAATCCCAGACTGCCCCCTGGTCCCACCTGCTGTTATACACATTGCATTCACATTACAAAACAGCCAAAAATTATATAGAGTAGAGCAGAGGTTGTCAACCTGAGGTATGTGTACCCCTGGGTATACTTGGACCAGACCTAGGGGGTACGCACAGGTAGGCAAGGACAGAGCACTGCCGCCTCCCAGGAGCAGGGGCGGGGCAGGGCAAGTGTGGCAGCACCCCTTTGCAGGGTGAAGACGCTCATACTGCAGCAGCTGCCGCCACCCATGAGCCCAGTGAGCTTTCCTGGCCCACAGAGGGGTGCTGCTGCCCTCAGCCCACCCTGGCCCTGCTTCTGGGAGGCAGCGGTGCTCTATCCCCACCCACCATCCCTGCCTCCCTGCTCAGCAGCTGTCCGCACATCACTTCCTCCACCCTCCAACTTGGCATCCAGCCATGTGCTAACCATCCCCACCCCCACCCCACGCTCAGCATCTGGTCACCAGGGGTACTTAGACTAAAAAAGTTTGAAAATCCAGGCATAGAGGCATCTCACCCATGCCTTCTTTCTGCCAGTCCTACCCACTCCTTTCTACCCCCGGCAACAGGGAGACTGAGTGACAGCAGAGGGCCTACTTTGACTGCCCACCACCTGAAAATCATCCTTATATTGGGCTGAACCTCCCGGGGCTAAATTAACCAAATTTGGGGCTATGTTAGATTAATAGTGCAGCCCATACCAGCTGCATTGCATTGAAATATCTGCTACAATATGGGCAAATAAAATTGATTTTACCTATGATGTATGTATAGGGAGAAGCAGAAATAGTGTGTGCATACACACACACACACACATACAGATCTGTTTCCTGACCCTGACCATTTTATTTCCCAGTCAAGAAGTATATTTTCCTCTCTGTTATATATAGATAAAATATAGGAAGAAACCCTTGTTCTCTGGTAGCGTAGATCTGAAAGTCTACCTCTGCCACAACACTAGTCAGAGTTAATTGTAATATTTCAGTTTAGATGGCATCATCTTTTATATATTTTGTTAAATTGGTAAGCACTGTGTACAGCTGAAATTACTGCTGACCAATAAGGGAAGTGGGAATTTAATATTCAATTCTTGTAGTAATATGTTACATGACTAGAAATCCTTATCCGGCTGCTATCCAGAAATGGAGCATTCCCGTGCCTGTTGTCAATCCAAAGAAAATGCATCACTTGGCATTTACTACACTGCAAGCAATCAGAAGTTTAGAGCAAGTTATTGCCACCACAGTTACAAAAATGAAACTAAATTATTTTATTCCAACTGGAGCTGCAGAAATGGAACACAAGACTAGATTGGTGAGTCCTGTCCCCTGCTATTGCAAAACACTGTGTCATAAACGTATCATATTCAAGGTTTTTAATACAGGCTGCAGCAACAGACAAATCTAATTCCTTCTCCTACAGCCAAAAAAGTGCATCTGGTTGAATTCTACTGCACAAAGGAGGAGAAAGGATTATGTGGGGCTCACTGCACTGCAGCACTCAGGGGCAGGTGTGCATAAAGCAGGAGCAAGCCAGGGAAGGAGCAGACTGAGAAGGACCCACTTTTGTACAGATCCTCCCCTCCAATGAAGGGGACATAATTATGAGGCATAGAACCTGCTCCAACCAGATGGCTGAAATAATCTCCATGGGGATGCTCCATGGGGATGCCTTTGTGGGAAGGTTTCTCTTTCCTTTGCCCAGTTTAGTTACTCACCCTGGGAACTGAGAATGGAGTGGATTGCAGCCAGGCTGTCCTTGCTGCCCAAACGCCAGCTGCACAAGTTGCACATTGTTTTGTAGCTTAATTTTATATGCCCTAGTATAAGTGTGGTGATCAGAGGGGACTGCACATAGCTCTCCCCCCTCTTAGACTTCATTCCACTTTCGATTGTGAAGCAGAGAGGTGAAGTCAGGTTCTCAAAAAGAAACTAAGGCTCAGTTTCCCTCTACTGCTCCCATTTAAGGCATTTACAAAATAGCTCATCATCTCGTGCTTCCAAGTGGATGATTTCTGGAAATCCAAGCCCTAATTTTAGGTCTAAATGGAAGCAAAGCAACTTTAAAAATCCAGTCCCCATTGTGGAAACCAAGCTTTTCTGAAAATGTTGTTTGCAGTCAATATCTTGAGTGGATTTCAGGGCCATGTAAGGTGTGCTTCTTAACAAGAGTAACTTTCACCTAATATGTCAGTGCAAAAATTCAAATGATTTCCTATCAGCAAATGGTTAACCTTCCACATATTTATGCCATGATTTGCCTGTCAATAGCTAGATTCTGCATTACGTCAGGGACTCTTGTGACAGCATGGAGTCATGCTGAAAATCAAACCATTTTAAATACTGTCGATCAGCTGCACTATAACTGCCAATATCCCATCTGGGGAGTTTCATTTGAAATGGTGCCCTATTTGGCAGTAATTTGTGCAGGACTGGGATTTCCTAATGCTTTGCCTGTCTGGCTTATCTTAACCAGTCTGATTACCAGACAGTGCCATTTACAATAATAATGAGACAGCAATTAACTCGTTTTGACATGTCTTTAGGTAGTCACAAAGTGGCAAGCTTCACTGGGACAGAGCAGGCATTTAAACAAGTAGCCCTTGTTTGGGAAGCATGAAATAGAATTTTAGCTAAAAGTCCCTTTTGTTGAAGCCTGAATGCTCTGGTGTGGGGTGGGATTCATAAAATACATTGTGTGTCATAAAAGGGTCAAAGATTCTCTTTCAAGTTATAAAACCAACTCAGGCTGCTTATGGTGACTTTTTTTTTTTTGCCAGCTTCATGAACTATGCTCAATTCACTGTAAGAATGCAATGAGGCTGGATTCCATTCAGGAGATAAAGACAACTTTAACTCCAGAAACGGGCTGCTCTATAGGACGTGAAAAGAAAAACCTGCCCTGGGGCAATCCTTCAATTCTTAAAGATTAAAAATAATGGCACAGTAAAATACTCACTTGCATTGTTGTGGACAGTGATTAATGTGCCTTTCCCCTCGTGCCTCAGCCCCGCAAAAACCTGATCCTATGGATTTCCTCTTTCAAAAACAGATTGGTAACACTGTATTTATTTGACTCCAGTTTCTGAATAGTGAAACTGTATTGTTATCCTTTCTTCATTCATACTACTCAGTCGGGCACACAAAGATGGATCGTTGTGAATAGAGCTGTGGAGATTGAAGCCAGAACTTGCCAGACAATTAAAGTAATTATCTTCCTAAAACAAAAAGCTAGCTTCTCCTATTTGCATGTGCTTTTTAGACTAGGTTCCCTAGTCAGAACGTGAGACAGTATTAATGCATACAAAATGGGAAGCTTTGTAGTTGCTTGGTTGTATCAAAAGCACATAAAGGCCTTTTATGGTGAGAAAGTGTCTTTTTATTTTGGGTGGGAAGAGGTAAGTATAAAACAACAAAGAGTCGTGCTGAACTGCTCTCAAGTAGTTTTACATGGGGCTTGACCCAGCTATGCCTATTCATTGACCTCACTGGCAATTTTGCCAGAGTAGGTTTCAAAACATAGCTCCACACACAGCACCAAATTGTATTGTGCCCATTCCCATTTAGCAGTGCACAAAGGTGCAAAAGATGGTAGGGTGCTCCTGCACTGGAAGGAGCTGCATCCCTCCTGCGCTTCAGGGCTATGCTCTGCAGCCTTCTCCACAGTCATGGAGACGGGATTTTGGAGGGAAAGGGCACGATGCTGAGGCAAGCAGTGCAGCCCAGGCCCTTAGCCCTTCAGGTGCTCTGTAGGATGCAGGACAGGACTTTAAAACAGTGGTTTTGCAGCCCATTTACTCTAGTTTTTCATTGGTGACTGGTTCTTGGCCCAGAGTATAATGTTGCTTTCAGACAGCAGCTTAGAATATCTTTATACCCCCTTAAAGAAAATGCCATGTGTTGCCCTCATCCCCTTAACATAGCCTGTCTTTGCAACCATGCTAGCCTATCAACCTGTCCTACCCGTATGTGTCATTTTATACTTGCTTGTGTTTATAGCAAGGATTGGCAACCTACAGCCCATGGGCTGGATCTGGCCCTCACAGCCATGTTATCGACCCATGGATATGGGGCTCTGGAAGCATTCAGCAGCGGGGGACTTTGGCAGCAGTCACTTTTCCATCCCGCCACAGCACTTGTCTCACCATCTAGTGGTTCAGATCCACTCAGTACCACTAGTCCCACCAGCTGCAGGCACTCTCTCTGTGCCATCACAGGAAAAACCGACAGCAACGGCTCGGTCTTAGCACCCACCCATCTGCCCACCTCTGACCTGAAGTGGGTCACTCCAGGCTGCAGCCTAGAAAGGTTGCTGACCACTGGTTTATAAGACCACAAGATAGTTTGTGCCATAACTTTGCTCACTGCAGTTGAAAACAGGTAGAGGCAAAGACGGCTGCTCTGTTACTGTATATTGATTTGTGATGGCCCCTCAGCATCCATTACTCTGGGCTAGGATTTCTAGAGTAAAGTGCTCCCACTCCCAGCATGCCCCCTGTGCTCATGGCTTTTGAGGAGATGATGGACCTGAGGAGATTCTTTCTTGCCTGTTTAACAGCACTTGAAGATGCCTTTGTGTCAATGGCGTGGTGCTCTAGCATCATACAAGATCTATCTGATAGCCTTTGACTAATCTTACAAACATTTTGGAGGGGACTGTGTTTTTCTGCGTGTTTGGAGAACACCAGCATGCTCTGGAGGCTCCTGAAATGTACAAAATAGTGCGAATTTAAATATTCCCCACTATACGCCTCTCTAGATGCTAATGGACTATTTGGATATCTGCCATCACATTAGATGCTGTTGTTTTGGTCTAATAAGGCTACTTATTAAATAATGTAAGTCTGCATGTATATGTATGTATGTATGTATGTATCTCTCTCTCTCTCTCTCTCTCTCTGTATACCTTCTTTGATACAACTGCTACATCCAGTGTGGTGGGCTAGTTACCTCTGCCCTCAATCCAGCTAAGACAACTGGTTGCTGGATTGTATTATGCTTAACATGTGCCTCCAGTCACTTTGACTTGATCCCATGCTGTACAACCTACACCTTACAGACAACTCCATACAATCCCTTCAAAATAATCTGAGCCTTTTGTTTTCCCTGACTCCACAGCCATGCAGCCGAGACCTTTCTCCTCTCTCACAGTCTACAAATGTAGCATGTAGGCCAAGGTGATACCTTAGAGACTAACTAGTTCAAAGATGCATGAGCTTCCAGAGGCAACAAACTACCTCATGAGATGCATATTGACAAAGTAGGCAATCTCATGCCTTTCTGAACTAGTTAGTTCCTAATATGTCACCCTGTCATACATTCTGCCTCATTTCAGACTAACCACCTCAGCCTACAAAGCATGCTCTCCTTAATGCCCATTCATATTCTGCAATCAAACTTTGTCACACATCTCATAGCACTGTCATTATATTCTTCTTGCATCTCTGGTAATACCAGACAGGTAATACCTATTAGAGCTACTGAAGGGACTACTGCTACTGAAAAAAAAGCCGATTCCCCTTCATCATCCCCTCCTCCCTTGTTTTCCAAGCCGTCTTCTATTCTTTCTCTTTTGCTGTCATTTTTTTCAGCCTTCAGGGATATGTATTGTGCAGGCCCATGCACTATATTTTTCATCTCCTGTTCAGAGTGAGTCCCTTCAGTCTTTAATGCTTTTTTTTCTGCTGCTGTTTTTTTATTTATAATTATTTGAATATTTACATATCAGCTAGTTTAAAATTGGTTCCATTTTAATTATCCAAAAGTTTTACATTTTTTTCTTGGGCTGTAGAATGACCTGCAGATTTTGAAAATGCCCTGCCTCCAAACCCAATAATGTCAGACGTAAATGGGGCTATGGCTGCTGTGGCATGGTACAGGTACTGAAAATATGAGTAGGGCAAGTTTAGAGGAGGACCAAGTCCTATACATGCAGAGCACTTGTAGATATATGTCCTCTGCGGACCTCAGGGAATCGTTGTTTCCTTCTAAACAATGAACCAAAGTGAGGCTTTGATCCTGAAAAGTCTTACAGGTGGTATTTAACTTTATGTACTATGTAGTCCCATTGACTTGCCTTTGTAGGACTGGGGCCTAAAAGGCTAAGAGAACTTGTCTGATGCTTCTGTGAAGGGCCAGAGAAAATCAGTTTTCAAGGCTTGTACCACAACTTCTGTGCCACATCTGAGAAGTATATCCCACCCACTTGTTCTCATTCCACACACACCAAATCCTAGAAATCCTTTTTCATGTCCTTGTGACATAATTCACAGAACTGTTGGATCTGACAGGGCACCATCCTACGCACTTCTGCTATGACCTCAAACTTGCAACCTTCTGGGGTGTCAGCCAGGCACCTTAGATTCACATTACCTCAGCCCCATCCTAGAAATGCAGCAATATAGTCACTCTTAAGCAGACTAATTGCACATCAGTAAGTAGACCCAAGACAACAGACCCTAGGGGCAGGATGAAGTCCCAAGCTCAAGGACACTCAAAGATGACCAGATTTCTATTTCTGGGATTTGGCATGCATAATTGAAGGGAATGGGCAGGAAGGGCTTCTTGGAAGGGCTCACAATAGGGCACAGAGATTTTTTAATAGTGTTTTGGACAAGCCTACTGAATCTACACTCTTTGCTCATCATTGCTGAGTATTATTTGTGTGTGATGTGTATTGTGGTAGCATGCAGAGGCCCAATCAGGATCGGGTCTCCAATGGTTGAGCACCCTAAAACCATTCAATAAAAAGAAGTCTTTGCCCCAAAAAGCTTACAACATAAAGCCTAGACACATCAAATACAACTTCAGCTTGTGCCTACATATATGCACACGCCAGTGGCAATGCTTGCAGGTGTCAATACTTGTCAATACCTAAAGGACCAGGTGTAACCAGTGGCAGTGATCCTATGGCACAGGCGGAAGGAGGGGAAGACAAAGGTAATAGAGACATCGGACACAGATTAGCTTATGATGGCAAGTTATAGACTTCAATGTTTTATTATTTGTATGAAAGATCAATAGTGGATTGTGTAAGATAGGGGAAACCATTTGCCCTAATGAGAAAAGGATTATGGGACAAAATATAGGTGTGATGGGGATCCATAATTATGCAGATCCAACTGTACAGCCAGCCTTCATCTAGCGTGGACATTTAAGTGCTGCCATTCAGTCTGCTAATCAACTTTTCTCAGCCCTGAAATACAATAACCCTCTGAATCAAACCCATGTAGTCAAACTTGAAACTTGAAACTTGAAACAGATCAGCAGGTTTAGTAGTATTTCACTGCTTTTCCAGTGATCTTTTCATTATTTTCTGCTGCACTGACACAAAATGAATTACCATGTTAGCCCTCAACCACCCCCCATCCCTTGCTTTGCTTCATTCCATTTCCTTGCCTCTTCTAAATATACGTCTAAATGTACTATATAGACTTCACTACAGACTGGTAGGGAAGGAGTTAATCTGCTGCCTAGTGGCAAGACAATAGTACAAGGATTTGCAAGGAGGTAGGGCTGAGCCAGCTGTGGGAAATTAATTAATTCCCCTCCCTCTCAATAGCCTATAAGAGAGAGTTGCTGCAGGGACCTCTTTTTTTTTTTTGGCAGCACCAGTCAAGATCTCTAGTTCAGAGCTGTGTTGCCTTGGTAGGAATGAGCTACTCTTTAGGCTTGTGCTCTGGGGTTTGCTGAAGCAAGCCACTCTTCATGCTTCGGTTAAAGGACTCTTATTAAGAAAGCCCTTAGCAAGTATATAGGTTTAGCTCTTAAAAGAGTATATTATTTGCATCAGTTTCATTGATTTATTAAAGGGCACAAAACACAACCACCTAGGAGTGCAGCAGTCTTTCCTTTTCAGGCCAGCCAGCTGCATACTGGTCACATAAAGCAATCTCCTTACTTCTACTCTGTTCCTGTTGCATAGCTCTAACATGGGTCTAGAAAGCAGGGAGGGAAACCTAGGAAATGCCTTTTCTCATATCATTCTGCTATTTCTTCCTTCTAACTTGGTGCAAGAGGTATTTTCCTATTCTTATAAGAGTTGCCAAGTTGTATACATTCACTGTAAGCTTTCTAATATTTGGTGATTTTTTTTTTTCTTGTCTCGCTAATAATGAAAGCAAATTTCTAGCCACTGTAGCTCTGGGAAAAACAGCTGGGGAAATTCCCCACCTTGTAATTTAAAGTTTCAAAATTCAGAAGTTATCTTATGACTTTGAGGGGTCTGATATATGAAAAAGCAAGAGTCAGCAATGGAGCATGAGATACTTCCAGTATAGGGACAACTTGAAACAAGTGGTGCTGACATGTATAAAAGACTGAAAAGAAAAACTTACTCAACTGTTTCAAAATTTCACAAATGTGTGATTATTTATTTAGTTTAATGTTTTGCTAACCTTCTGCTTTATTCCTACCGAAGCCAGAGCAGTTCTCCCTTGACTAAAGAGTAACTAGACTGCTTCTTATGGTTGCATATTTGTCTGTTACTTGTAGTAACTTGATTTCAAAATGTAAGCAGACTGCACGCAAATAGCAACTACAATTGGTTACACATTTTATTTTGTTCTCACACATTAGAAATATGTGGGTTGAAAGAGACAAGAAAGTTGATGTTCTGGGCAGGCCAAGATTGTATCTTTTTTTTTTCATTCTAGAAAGCTTAAGGATTAATTGGTAGGAATACAGCCTTTAACTCAAGCAAAGTGCCTGGGTCCCCTGACAGGGTTTGTGAAACTTACTTTGCGGTTGTGTATGTACCATGTGTTGCATGAGGCAGTCTCTTCATTGTTTGTTAAACAGCTGAGCAAGTAGTCACATCCACACTAAATGAATGGTCAGAGCAAAAGTTAGACTGTCCCCAGACACAGCAGTCTCTCCATATATACATACACTTTACACACACATACACACACACAATTTTTTTTTTATTTTACAAAATACCTTCACATACTTACAACCTTGCTGACTTCATCTGCAGCAGGCATCTGAGTTTCCCTTTTTCCAAACAAAGTTCATAGAAAACCTACACAAGCCTTGCTATTAAATAAGAGATGCATGGATAATTCCACACTTGTTTCATTTCCTTGCTTGGAGTACTGTATGCTCATTGCTTAGCCATTACACTGTTTAACATTTGCCAGTAAAAGAGTGGGAAAGTTCAGCTCTCTCCAGTGATTTTTTTGTTCAATTATAAAGCCAAAGCACATCCCAGAAATCTTGGGCTGCCCAGACTCTAGTTGCAGCTGTGACTGCTCTGCCCATGGGGGCTGGAAACCAAGTGCAGAGGATCAGCAACCTGTTAAAGAAAGGGGAGAGATGATAATTAGTATATATGATTGAAAAGTTTGGTATAGCACTATGAACAGCACTATGTAGCATTCTGTTCATTGGTACATAATCCTAATTTACTTGTATTTGTGAGGATAGAACTATCTTGGCCATTTCATGTGGGCTTGGGATTATTTTAGGGCAGAGGAAGAAATAAAATCAACAATTGCTCACTACTCTCCCGCTGCTGTGAAAAGGTCTGATCTAGGAGAGGGGCATGAGTTAAGCTGTTTCTTTGGGATACTCTCCAATTATAAAATATTCAGTTGACAGCATGCCCCTGTGGGTTGGGTATTTGCTGGGACTCCAGAGAACTAGATTATAGTCCCTGTTGTCTTCTGATCATGGGCAAGTTGCTGCATCTTGTGCCTTTATTTTCTATCCCACATTTGGCCTGTCTTTTCAGATTGTAACCTTTCAGGACATAAGCTCCCTATTAGGGGCTATATCCACTCTGAAAGCCTACATCTACCCAGAACAGTGGAATTCCAGGCTCAGTTAAGCGCTGCTGAAAAAAAAAAAACTGTATTGAAATAAGTACAGAGAGAAAAAGGAAGTGCTGGCTCTTTAATGGTGATCAATGAAAGCAGAGCCACTGGAGGAAACAACTAAAAAACTTTCAGGTGAAGTTATGCATATCTATGCTTGGGAGACCAAGCATGAGGCAAAAGGGTATAAGGGGCTAGGTACATTCCCAATTTTTACAGTCCTAGGAGGAGTCAAATGTGGAGAGTAAATTTAACTCCCCAGATGCGGCAAGGGGAGGAGAAGTGAAAGCAGGCCTTATTTCCCTTCTGCATTGGCCACCAGGGAAAAGCTGACACAGGACAAGCGTCTACCAGACCTGTAAGAGAGTAGAGCATGGATTGCTCATATACACAGTCCCTCAGACATGATGCAGATCTATTGCCTCTGGTAATGGCATTTGTAATGTAGTCTTCAGCTCCTACGCCCAGTAAAAGCTGTAGCATAAAATCAAGACCCTGTCCAGACTTAAGACCATTTCTCCCAGTATAGTATAGATTACTCAGGGGAGCTGGAATGAGTTATACCAGCAGAAGTTCAGTTTTCCTGATCCCATGTGTGTGCCCATGACAGGACAGTGTCATGCACAGAACTCTCCTAGCAAAGCTATCCCACTATGACCCTGGCCCTAGCATACCGACCTCCTGCTCCTTTCCTAACAATCCCCAACCCCCCGCTCCCATCTCACATACAAACTATTAATTGTTGTGAAGTGTGTCGTCCTTCATAAAGGGTATCACAGATCTTTGGCTCCAGGTCAGGAGTTCACTGACAATACATCAGACACTCTGAAGTTTAAATAATAAGGCTCCAGAAAAAAGATCAGAGAGGGAGAAAGGAAATTGTAGTCGTCAAGCTGGGAAGTGATTCAGGCACCAAGCAGGATTTCCCAAGGTCAGATACTGGCAGACAATGCTGAAGTTCCAAGGACAGGAACTGGCATACTTGCAGACATGGGAGATCTATGCCAGCATGCCACTTCTCTGGCCACTAACAATACTTCAAGAAAGGCAGAACAAGAAACCACATAATGCATCCACATTGTGCAATACTGTATGTATAGGACCAAAACTTCATTCTTGACCTTGGGGGCAGTCAGCTGACATCCTGAAGCATGAGATTTTTTTTTCTCTCTTCCCTCCATCCCCCTCCTACATTTGTGAGAAGAAATATAAGCAGCTCTAAAATGACCCAGCCAGGGCTGAAATACAGCCCAATACTTTTCTCTCTGCCTGCCTGCAGCTATGTCTGCAAATAAAAATATAGAAAACATTTTAACTGACTTCTCCTGAGTTTTTCAGTCTCAGCCTTAGTGAAGCAATAAAAATTGAATGCATTGCTCCATCCGCAGTGTTCTTTATCATTTAAAGACATGTTTAATACAGCTAGGCACTCTATCTGCTTTTTAATAACCCACACAAAAATGTAGGACTGAAATGGACCTTCTGGTTCATCCAGTCTAGTCTCCTGCTGTTTCAGGCTCCACATCACAATTCCTTTTCATAAAGGGGTTCCTTCTTAAAGTAGGTTTTTGTCTGTACCCAGGGGTGGCTCTAGAGGGGGTACAGTGACATGATTGCATCCCTCCTTTCTGACCAGGCCACCAGAGCAGCAGCCAGGGACTTCAGTTTCAAGGAATGTGAGCTTTCACCCACCCCTTGCCCTCCAAGTTCAAAGGCCTCCTTTCCCCATTCCCTCTTCTCCCCTTCCCTGCCTGTCACTTCTGGGATATGTGCTGTCCTGGGGACAAGAGGAGTTCCTGCCTGCCCCATCTGGGTTGTGTAGAATATGCTGAGCCCAGAACCATGGCAGCAGGGAGATGTGATCCCCTTCCCTGGCTGCTCCCCACCAGGTGGTCTCTGCCAGCCCATGGAGCCGGGGATGGGGAATGTGTCCCCCGTCACTGTATCACTGCCTCAGTCTTGAGTGAGTGCAGCCCCCCCACAGTCCAGCTGAAGTGGGACAGGAGCTCCCCTTGCCCTGGGATGGTGCACAACACTGGCAGCAGCAGGAAAGGGATGAGAGAATGAGAGAGGAAGGGATGGATAGGAGACGGAAGTGAGGAGGATGTGCCTCTGAGCACAGAGGGGAAGGGAGCAGGAAAGTCCTGCAGTGCCTTCTGCCTGCCTGAGTGGGGAGGAGCAGGTTAGGAGTGGGAGATGCAGCCACCTCTGCAGCACCCGCGGCAGCAACTATACCTCCCCTTTACAAAATCCTGGTTCCAGTTCTGTCTCTCCCACTACTAGAAGACTATTCCAGGACCTTCCTGTTTTGATGGTTAGAAACCTTTGAAATCCTGACCTAACACGTTAATTTTTTGTACTGACTAAACAAATGTAATGTTGGCAGCAAGTTCCAGCCACTGACTAATGAATTTCCCTAGTAGGGCATTTTAGCTATTAACCAGGGAACGTAGATTGTTTCTAATAGGAGGAGAGATGGAAGATCCACACATTTCTTGGTGCAATCCTGCTTACATGCAAGCGTACTGTTTATCTGCACATTGCCAGAATCATGCAACTCAAGGCAGCTGCTTTGCTCACTATTCCAAACCTCCTTTTTCCAGCAAGCTCTTTCCCCCAAAATTCCTCTTCCTCTCACTTTTTGACTCTTGGCCTTCTCCAAAAGGTGACATTGGTAGTATTTTCTTTCCTGAATTCCTGCTTTTCAGCTGCCTTCTCTAGTGCTATTCATACCTACACACACACAAGAGTTCCCCTCAACATTTGAATTCCTACTCCAGGGAAAATCTGCCAACTCATATGACTCAACTGATAACCCAGTTTTGTCATACTGGTCTGTGATTTGGTTGACACGTTCTAATATTTCACTTGCCATTTTAAAAGGCCGTTTAACTCTTCCTTCATTTATCCTGTGTGGGAAGCACCCACCAACTGCAACAAGGTTTGTGACTGTTTAGAGTGTCCAAAGATACATACTCTGGGAGCCACTCAACCTCCAGTATAAAACTATTAAATAGCATTCATTTCAAAGAAACCCTGAACCACCCATTCATTGACACTTTCTCACTAACTTCTGGGTACCTGTTCACTCTGATTCTTTGTCTCTTCTTCCTTATTCAGATTGTAATCCACCTAAAGACCTTGCCCCTTGCCCCATGATTAGTTATGTGCCTTCATATCTCTTATCAAAAGCTTTTTGAAGAACCGAGAAAATTATATTGCTTTTATCTCTGGTTTTAATAAACTCTAACAGATTTTCCTTTGTGTACCTCAGGCTGATTTGGTAGCTGGCTTTACACAGGTGTGAATGACTGTACAAGGTGTAAAGTAGTAGAAAAGCAGATGGTTTATCTTTAATTAGACACACCATCAGATTGCATGGTATTGAGGTTAGTATTCCTTACTTAGACTCCCAGGATCACCTTAGTTTTTTTCTTTTGACTAGCCAAAGTACAGAAAAAGGGTTTGAACTTGATTTTCATTTACACTGCTGTGATCACTGGCAGATCTGGGGGCGGGGGGAAAGAGTGGAGAAGGGGGACAGTGGTGCAATTCCAGCTCCCACCCCCCACTTTTGATTCCAGCTTCCACCCAGGAACTGCCTGGGAGGGGTAGAAGAATTTCTATTCAGGCAGAAGTCAGGGAGCCAATTGATGTCATGACTCACTATAATCTACCTAATTCCTGCTAATCTATCTTCACAAGTGTTAATAACCCATTTTTCCGGGTCTTGATATTCCACTATTCAGACTATCCTTCCTTCTCCAATTTTGCTATTTGTTAGCCACTCCTGGTAATGTCTCTATTTCACAGCTCTGTGTGGTGTACTATACCTGAGGATATGCTACACCATCTGCACCCCGCTTTCCAAAATCTTAGATCCGCCCATGACTTTGATCCGCTATTATTCTGGGTGTATGAAAGGACTAATTCACAGCTCCTTTACATTCCTGTTAAATAAACAGTATAGTGTCACTGAAAATCTGTGTACATTTCCTATGCTTTGTCAATTTCATCACTGTTTCATTTCCTGTACATCCTTTGGGTGAATAATATCTAGACCCATTGACAGCATCTAATAAGGAATCCACTCCCTACTCCCCAATATGTGTGTCTTTAACAATGCCAGTTGGTATCATGGTGATCTAATCCTGCATAAAATGCCCCTGAGAGAGAAATTCTGCCATCCGGTAAAGCATATTGCAGCTTCTCTTTTACTTTAACAAATTTCCTAAACAGCTTTTTCTCCTGTTTGTCTGGAGGAACCAAACCTATCTACACAGCCTTTGGTTCTTACACACTGGCCCCTTCTACACATTACAGGTATTGCACAATGAACTGGTTCTACATGTGCAAATACCTATCGCGCCATAAAACGTTCCAACCAGCTATAAAGCTAGACCTTAAAAAAGAGTACTGATTTTATAGCTGGTTGCTATCAAGCTTTCGTTTGCACACATAGCAAGGTCTTCCCTGTGGCTGGGAGCTGACAAAGCTCCCAGCCACAGAGGTGCACCATGCCCAGCTGGGGCTGGGGGTCCCACAACTGAGAGAACTCCCAGCCCCGGCAGCTGCTGACTGTGGGTCCTGGCAGCGCACCTCTCCCAGCTGGGTCCCCGCAGCCACAGGGCATGACTGCAGTCTCCCAGCCACCAAGATGTGTGAAACCCCTAAGCCTGGGAGATCTCAACTACTGCAGTCTCCCAGTCTTGCAGCAACTGCAATCTCCCAGCCCCAAGGGTTTCATGCACAACTGAGCACAACTGAGCCTGGGAAATGGTGGCTGCTATGTCTCCCAGCCACAGGGGTGAGTGGGGCAACCCCTGACTGGGAGCCCCTCAGCTGAGGGGGTTCCCAAATGTAGGAGTTTGCTTCCTGCCAGTGTAGGGGAGCCCAGGACTGTGTGGATCAAGTAGACTCCATTGTGCCTTTAGCTACATGTTTAGAGGGGTCCACTGAAATAATTTGTAGTCATTATCCTGATATCACTGGTTCTCCAATAATCATACCATTCTGCCCTTTGTGGATAATTTTTAAGACCAACTTGAGGTGCTTTACTCCAGTTTACGATGTTTGGGCAGGTTTTTCTTTTATATATAAAAAAGTGTATATTTTAGACATCATAAAGCTTTGGCTTCCTGATTGCTCGCATAAAATTTACTCTTTTTTGTGCTTCACATACTCAAAAACATATCTGGGCACAATGGGTATGGTTTTTAAATTCACCTAAGTGACTGTGCAATCCCAGTTATATTGAAAACACAAGGTTCATTGAACACTTTTGAGAATCTTACCTGCTACTACTTATTGATGTTCCATGAGAGGCCTTTACAGTAGCAAGGGTAAAGATTTTAAAAACAGAGTATCTGTTGCCCAGTACCTGAACACAGAACCTCAGAACAAGAGGCTGGGACTGAAAATATGAGTGTGTGGCTCTTACAGGTAGGTACGCAGCCATATGTCACAGTAAATTAAAGAAACCCACACTTGTGCAATCGCTTCTTGTTGAAAATTGATCGGGTAAGGAAAATGAAACTAAAAAATGTTATTGAATACATGAGATGGAGTGAAAGATGAGCAGTTGGTTAACCTCTAAGTAGTACAAATGAGATATTTTAGGCATCAGGAAGTCAAAGGAGAGGTTAGGTCACTAAAAGGTGAAATGGAAAAAAAAATCAAAGGAAGCAGGGAAATTAATTGAAGTTTTTAAATTTTTTAAATTACTTAACACATTCTAATTACAAAGATAGATGCCATCAGCATATTCAAATATTGGCCATGCAATGGCCAGGTGAGGCAAAAGTATTTAATATATTAGAGCAATTCAAAGCCAACAAATTATCTGGATGAGCTAAGGAATTAACCCTCATGATCAGAAGAAATGTCAAAGCCAAAGGTAAATAACCCCTTCCACGGCTGGAGAAGTTCCAGATTATTATGAATCAAGTAAATGTGGTACAATCCCAGCCTCCCAGATGCAGGATAAGGTTAATCTCTCAGAAGAGAGGTGCATGAGCATTCAAAATCAGAAAAACTATCAGCATAAACAATAAAAAACATAAGATGAAAATCAGGAGCTTTGCATGGCTTCTTCTGGATGCACAGCCTCATATGGATATATCATATGGCGAACAATTTTATTACTAGATTGTTACAACACTAACGTCGTAATTATTTTGTGAGGTAAAGAATTTTAACAAAGAAGCTATAACTTTTTTCCACCTGTATTTCCACAGCATCTTTTTCTATAAAGCTATGTCTTAGCTACATTATTAACTGCTACTTACTATAACATAATGCAAGATGACCACTGTCAAGGTTGTACTCTGAAGATTTCTTTTTATAAATGGTAGTCCCGCATCGCTCCTGAAGCAATGTGTCCTTACAGCCTTTGCACCAAAATAGAAGCTGGCCAGGCTGTAGGGTAGAACATACACAATGAGAATGCGCAGAGAAAGCATTAGACCTAAGATAGTTATTGTCTTAGCTTGAGGGAGAAATAGAGCAACTCTCAGAGGGTTAAATTTTATTGGAACAACAAAAACAAGAACAAAAAGCCAAGCAAATTGGTCAACAAAAATAATAAGCACACCCAAAGACTGAGCTTGATTTGAAATGTGATGGATTATAACTGAAAGTGAAATGTGAGGTCAAAAATTATAATCTGTTTTGGTACAAAAACACCAAGCATATTAAGAATAAACCTGAATTTAAATGGAAAATCAGGCCATTGTAATTAAAGGGTGCAGACAGAAGTGCCGCTCGCAGCTGTAACTTAGAATGGTTTCTGCAAAGCGTTCTGAGTTACCAGGCTACCCCGAACCAAACAGAAGTTCACTGTTGGTTCCAGGGGGAGGGGAATCCAGCTGCCAGGTTCCCACAGCAATGGCCACAGCTCTCTGCCAGTGCTGGCTGTTTTCAGGATGGGAGTGGGGAAAGACAGCAGAGGGAGCTCATTCTTGGGGCTCCCCAGCTGGTGCTGAAGGGTGGGGTGGGTGAATTGGAGCCTCCCCCACCTCACCGGTGATGGCTGCAATATACCTACACCCCACCCCAGAGGGGGCTGAAAAACCCCTACACTGAGCTCTCTCCACTCCCTTTCCCCCTCCCATTCTGAAAACAGCCACAGGCTGGGAGATCTGAAGACACAAGTTACAAAAGATGCTACATTTTTTAATGTCTTTATCTAATACCTCATGCAATGAGGGGTCAGGTTTTTCCCTGCTCAGCCATTTTTTAAGCTGTTTGCTGCCATGTATTTGTGTTTGGTCATAGCTATAAACTTCTTTCTGTGGCCAGATCGGGTGAAAATTGTCACTTCTGTCTGCACCCAAAGTTTTAGCTTGAGTTATTACTTGGATTGGAGATTGCCAAAATAGAAACAGGTTGTTCCAGAAAGTAGTTTTGGTGATTTAGGATATAGTGGTCTCCCAAGTCAATATGCACTGATACTCCAGCAAGTGAGTAGGGGAAACCATGCTGCTGGAGATTTTAGGACTTTACACAATAGTAGACAATATTAATCATGGTGTCAAAAACAAAATCTATATCTTGGTTATTATATTCAGAGGTTACTTAAAACTCTCCTGTAGTTTTTGTGGTCTTTGTTTTCTTATTGGAAATTGTGTGCAGTTATTTTGCTTGTTTGTTAGTTTCTTTGACTTCACCCCAGAAGTGGCAGCTTTTCAGTATCTGCTGAGCATACACATCTACATGAGTTTAGACTGTTCCCCTTACTCAGAAATATTATGCAGATTATTCCGTATGAGACCTTTATCCTATGCAATCGTGTATTCTGTATTTGCCAAACAGAAAAATACTATTTAAGAAAAGATTTTCAGACTCCTTTAGAGGAGAAAAATGTGGGAAACCGTGGCTTTTCCCTTGCAAGCTGGCAGAGTTCCATTCTGAGCGGGGCGACTTGGGGCCCCTCATGCCTTACCGCCCCCACACAGCCACCCCCTGTCCCACCCCCTGGGGGCTGGGGTCAGGGGGTGGGGTTACAAAAATGGGTCCTGGTACAAAAAAGGTTGAGAACCACTGGCTTAGACTAACCTGCAAAGATTGAATTGATTCAGGCTCAGACTTCCTGACTGTCTGTACCTAGCCTAAATGAACATAAAGCATGTACATACAGTTGTGTACATTGCATGCACACAATTAGTGCAGTTGTTCATATGCCTGGATTCACTGAAAACAAAAATCTTTATGATAATTACAACCATAATCATTTGTGCATGTTATCATGGTTAACTGTGCAAAAGCATAGCATATGGTTACATGCAATCACTTTCCTGATTTACTGTAGCTTGTAGCTGTTTGGATAAGATTAAAATTGGTGGTACAGACAGAAGTCAATTTCTCCCACAACCTTGAGATTAAGAGTTTTATCCTCTGCTGACTGAGGTAGCCAGATGTGTGGCTCAAGGACTGGACTCTTAAGTCACCTCAAGACCCATCAATAAACTGTAGTAGAGAGCATCCTTGAATTGAGGGATTACCACCACCTCCAGAGTTTTTCCATGGTTAAAAGCTGTTACTGGAGCTTCATTTTAAAACTGATTTGCAGAGTATCTCTGTCTTTAAAAATAAAAATGTTATTCCCAAAATTGAGCAGGAGAATAGAGGTGAAATATTTTTGGTGGAATCTGAACATCACTTTGCACAGTGGTAAATGCAGATCTCTGTAGTTCTGCATGTATATTGCCAGCCCCATAGCTATGCTATTTCTAACAGAAGTGGCCAATACCTAACATGGTAAATAGCCCCCCTTTGCAATTTTATTGATGTCTTTTTAGGAGTGTGAAAGGGTTGGTCTTTTAACATTTTTAAAGGGTGCTTTAAAACTACTGCTTCTATATTCCCAGGGCTAATAAAGTAGTATTTTTTCCTTGTGTGGTTTGATTAACATTAACGTTAAGTTCAAGTCCTGCACATCAGTCACTTTTTCTTCTAAAATTAAAACGTCTCCACAAGGAAGACAAGAATTGCAATGGGCTATAAGCAATGACGACCTCATAACTCACTACATCTATGGAATACACTTAATTTTCTGCTGGGATAAATTTGGAATTGACTTTCTGTTTATACATTCTATCTAACAGCAGCAGCATGGCTGTTGTTTTGGGGCCATGAAATTATTGCCTTACACATGGCAATTTTTGGTGTTGTTATTGTTTGAAATCTTGTGGGTGGCTGCCAAACATCCATTTTCTTTCAAGAAATCTATCCTAAGTCTTTTGGGCACTGACATCAAGGCAGTCAGTCAGTCCCCTTAATTGTGCCATGAATTTTTATTAATACTGCCTGTAAACTGATAGTCTACTCCATGCAATTAGAAAAACATGTTCAGTAGACCACATTGTTGATAAGAGGAAGAAGCAGGTAATGAAACTAGAAATTTTTCATGCTAGAGAAGCACTGTATGCTTCAGAAATAAGAAACAGTGCTGATTTAAGAATATAACAAAAACTCATTTCAGTGACCAGGTCTAGAGCAAACACAGAGAGAGCCTGATGTAGTGATTGAATTCCTGAAGTGCCAACTGAGTTCAGGACTGCATCCATGCTTGCACCAAGCGTGACTTGTCCAGCATTCCTCTGAATGATCACACACAGAGGGGGAATTTTTGGAAACCATTCAACCATCTCCCACTACTGAAACCAGGGCCAGCTTTGGCTGGACTCTGCATTTTGGAACCTTATGTTAGTGATACCATACCCATAGACCCAAGGCAGCATACCAAGAATATAGATTACCACATAATTTGCAAGCAACAAATTCATAGCAGCACTTGATCAACTGTGCACTCTTTCTTCTGAAACAAGTTAGAATTGGAATATGAGCTGCTAGAAGATGACAATTGAAAAAGAAGGTAGCATGTGACATCAAAGTGTGAGAGTGTTGCACAGAGAACTGCATCCAAGATCCAAGTTAGGAGTTCATCCTCTGAATACAGGTGAAGATGTTGGATGTGGGTATTGCTCCAGATCATTACAGAGGTGGCCCCCAACATGGTAGCCAGATGGGACCCTGCCATGCATAGGTTCCCCTGAGTTCTGCTGTGCAGGCAGAGCAAAAGAGGAGGAGAGTGGGTGGGTAGACAGTCCAGAGGCAGACTAACATCCTGTTGCCAGCCCAGATGTTACCAAGAAATTTCAATACAGTTCAAGTATGTATTCTGGAAGAAGCAGCACACTGATTTAGGAGTGTTTCTAGAAGAGTTTTACGAGGTCAGCCTTGCAGATTCTGACCCCTTCCCGCATAGTTAAAGAGTGCTTGGGTCTGAGGTTTTAGCTTACTCTTCATCTTCAGAACAGTCTCAGTTACAGCAGTGTTCTTTTAAGTGAATCTCCTTAAGACCACTCAATGCTCATTATTATTTCTACCACCCCCAGATCCCAATAGGGCCTCTGGAGCTATAAGCCTCATTATGCACCAGGACTGCCCTGTGCTATAAGCTGAACAGACACAGAACAAAAGGATGTCCCCAGCCTCAAAAGCTGACAATCTGAATATAAAACAAGAGACAATAGATGAAGATAGAGAAGTAAATGAGTGAGTACAAGAAAATATTAGATGGTATTAGCCATCCTTACAGGTGATATCAACTGACCAGCAACCTATCCATAATAAATTTTTGCAGGCATCATAGCAAAGCAGAATTTTAAGGAAAAAGGATACTGGGATAGCTTTAGAGAGGCTTGCGGGAGCGCAAGGGAGAAAACACAAAGGTGCTTATTTTGAAAATTTAACAAGTGAATAATTCAGACAAGCATCATTGGTAGATTAGAGCTGGGGTTTATTGTTTCTCATTCACTATAAAAATAGCAGGTAAGGTGAGAATGGACAGTGAAGAGTCTTGAAATAATTATAATAAAAGTGCCTTGTAACTGTCTCTCCAGGACCCCTGTGATCTAAATGATATCTACAGGAGGAATTTGCTCCTGCTGTGGGTTATAAGTGTCAACTCTTCTTATTATCACACTGTTTCTTATTACCTTTTGATGTGACATTAAAAGGGTGACAGAATGTAAATAATTAATGATGCAGATCAAAAACTCAGGTGTGTTTAAACATTAATTTAATCAGATAAGGTCTGATAAGGGGAACTTCCAGAAAGATCCCAAACTGAAGGAAAAATATGTAATAGCTTTATAAATCTGTAGGAAGATTAAGATAGTATTACTATCTTAGCATTAAAAATTAAAAAATGAACTTACGGAAGCACTTGAACCAGAAAGTAAAGTCTGGGCTTTATTGGAATCAATGGCAAAACTCCCATTGTCTTTAGTTACCTCAGGATTTCACTTTAACAGATGAACAGACCAAATTCTGTCTTAAGCAAGTGAATAGTACCATTGTTCCAATGTTTGTAACAGCAACTGCATAATGTTAGTATCCATGCCAACCTGTTTATTTATCTTGGTATTGTGCTAAAAGTAGTATTTTAGGTCCACTTCCCAGTACCTCTCCTACCAGTGTACTGGACAGCTGATGCCCTGTTGGGCCAATTCCAAGCTAAGCTTGGCTATAACAAAAATTTTGAATAACTGCAGTGCTAGAAATTGGAGCTTTTTACTGCTGGAGAAGGTAAATTCCAAGGTTTTCAACATAGTTTAGATTCAATTGTAGAACTGGAAGGTATTTAAAGGTGTGTGTAATTTTGGTCATCCAAAAGTGGTAGACCCAGAAGTGTGCGAGTGTACAGGGACCCCCCCCCCCCCAGTGGCACACTGGCTTGGTGATTGGCCATGGAGGGACCCCGGGTCCCCCCCTCCCCAACCCAGAAGGTACCAGTCACTGAGCCGGGGGGCGGGAGGATGGTCCCCTGTGCACTCCACAGTGGACCTGGAAGTGGACCTGAAGTGCTTCTGGTCCATTTCTGGGTCCACTGCTAAGCACACTGGGGACCGGACCCCCCACCCCGCACTCCCGTGGGGCGCTCCATCTCCCCCAGCATTTCAGCATTCACAACCTGCCTGGTATCTTGAGGTATGTAGAAAAAACATTTAAAGCTGTGTCTATGTCTGAATCAGCGAATCTCTGTGAATCTCTCCAAATTGATTTGGAGGTCTCCAATTCAATTAGGAGAGATTAAAGGGTCTCCTGATTCCATCTGAATTCGGAGATTTGGCTGCCGAATTCGGCCAAATTGAATCTGTGACCAAAGCGTCACACAGCTCTATTCACTAGCAGATGAATAAAAAAAAATAAAAGCGAGAACCCCAGAGCAAGGGGGCAGTCCCAGCATGTCCCCTATGACCCTCATCTCACTTGAATTTCCCCTTGGTCCGGTGAAATACTGAAGCGAAGTGGGCATTCAGGAGTTCAGTTTTTTTCCTAAATGTCAGTTACTAGCTGTCCTGAGGTGTTAAGCAGGGGTCCCACACTTCCATTTATTTTCCTTCTGCTCCCTACATACCTAAAGAAGGACTTCTTATTGTCCCTGAGTCCCATAGCTACCCTAAACTCTGTCGCTGCCTTGGCTTCCCTAATCATTTCCCTACAAGTGCTGGCCACTGTATAGTCCTCCTTGAAAACCATCCCTAGCTTCCACTGTGCATACACCTCTTTTTTTTTCTTTTTTTTTAAGAGGACTGCAATATCCCTGTTAAGCTAGGAGGGCTTGCCAGCCCTTCTGCTGCCTTTCCTCTTTGCAGGAATGGTTTTCTTTTATGTTTTGAGGATTGTATCCTTGAGCAATGACCACTCTTTGTGCACCACATTTGCCATGCCTTCCCGGTCCCACATCACCTCCCCTACTGATGCTCTGATCCTGTAGAAGTCAGCATTTTTTAAGTCCAGGACTTCAGTCCTGCTGGTTGATTTGTCGACCTTGCAGTGGATGGTGAACCTGATAATTTCATGGCCAATGTCGCCCAGGTTACCCTCAATGTTCAAGCCACACGCCACATCATCTCCCTTGGCCAAGACCAAGACTAGGAGAGAGTTACCTCTGGTTGACCCCTGCACTTCCTGGGTTAGGAAGAGCTCCTTGATCACAATCAGGAAACTGCGTGAACGATCTGACCTGGCTAAGTGTTCCTTCCAATCTATGTCCAGATAATTGAAGTCACCCATGACAACCAAGTCCCTTGCACGCACGGCCTGTCAGTTCTCAAGAGAACTCCAGATCCAACTCCTCCCCTTGGTTCAGTGGCCTGTAGTCAAGACCTACAGTTAGGTTTCTCTCACCTCGCAGGGCTCCCTCCCCCCGCCCCACCCGGTAGCTTGACCCAGAGGGTTTCAAGCTGCTTATCTTTGGAGCCAGTGGGTACTGAACTTGAACCTTTCCATGGGCCAAATATATACATGTTTCATAAAGTGGTAAGATTATTTACATGTTTATTTCAAACTGACATAAATGAAAAATTTTCTAGCTATAGGCAAAAAAGTATCTTGCCAGGCTCAAAACTAAAGGGGTTCATCATATCCAGAAATTTGGCTTTAAACTGTAATTTGTTAAAGTACAACTTTAAAATGTTGACATTCCTGATATTTTCCAAGCACGTCCCATACATCACCAAAGCAGAAAAGCACACTGCTCCAGGAATGAGTCATATTTACTATCACAAAGAGAATAATTTGTTTAAAATAAGGTAGCGTAAGGGTATGTTTAGCTGTGATGACCCAGAAATTATGCAAGAGGCAAAGATTTCTTAGGGTGATACCTTTTTCCCAACTACATAGCTGGTCCAATAAAAGTTAGACAGGGTCTCTGATGAAGAACATCTGGCATTCAAAACTTGTCTGACTTTATCCCAACTGCATTGTTAGTCAAATAAAAGACCTCACTCTTTGCCTCTCTCTTTAAAAAGAAGAAAGCTTCAATAACTAATATGAGGCAGGGGGCAGGGAGGGGAGAGCCAGTGCAGAATTTTGGCTCAAAAAGTAATGGCAAACTCCATTCTGGCTTTTTGGCTGTGCTATATCTCCAGACTTTACATTTTTTGATAAATCATTCCTATCCTGTTGTGTGCGCTCTTTCATGAGGTTCTAAGGTATGTTGCTCAATACCCGGACCCATAAAACTAAGCTATAACATTTGACATTCAAAATATAACACCTAATTAATCTTCATTTGCATCTGTCCATTTGTATTTGCATAGGTCACTGTGCACAACAGAACTTCTGGTGTTTTGAATATCCAGGATACTGGTCCTAGTTCCCTTTAAACTACATTCAATATGGGATTAGGATTCAATTCATCCCAAAATGACAGCAATGTTTTACAAGAAATTAGCGGCCTGTAAGTAGTTTCCATGAGAGCTAAAGTTTGCTTACAGACCTTTGCAATAGAAGAAATATGTAAAAGCACCTGTCTAATAAGATCTGTGTTTGACAGTTGAGCCGCCCTTTGTATATGCTACCCAAAACCTCAAATGGCATCTTCGTACAAAAGCCAGAGATATTATTCAGAATAAAATTTCCCTGAACTGAGGAAGGGCACTTTGTGCCCACAGACGTACCTAATATCTAATATCTCTCACAACTATATAGCTGGTCTAATAAAAAGTACCTCCAAAAATAAATCTCTTGCTCCTTAAATTGCTTTGCTGTCTTACCTCTACTATGATTTTAAAGTTTCCTTAATATATATTTATTGTTCAATTTTCACTTTGCTCGTATATTGGAGTTCACAATCTCACTTACGTAATATCAGAATTCTTTGCAAATGTGCTACAGTCCAAACTCCATACAGCAAACTGGCACTGATGTGAACTTTAGGCATAATGCTATAAATCTGACCACTCCTCCTGCATCATTGAAAAAAGCATACTGTAAAATAGCTCACTGTTAGTAATGCTAAGGAGTGGCACTCCTGAGGCTCATAGTCCTTGCAATGAAAAGGGAAATATGGCTATATAATCATGATGGATTTATTTTAACAATATAATAATTTTAAATAGTGTAGCTGTTTTACGGTTTAAGAAAAAATTTGTAGTGTGGTCTGTTCTGAAGGGGAAAAAACCCCTACAAAAAGCCTGCTCACTTCAGCAGGTTTCCTGTAGCTTATCAGAAACACAACTGGAGTAATCAACTGTCTCTCAGGCTATGTTTTCAAATGTGGTACATAACTTATGCTCATGTTTGTTATGCTCCCATTGCAGCAGTGTATCATATTTTCCCCTATTGACATTTATGGGTAATTGCATAAGCAAACTGACCCTTCTGCACAAAAGCTATTGCATATAAACTCAGGATTTGTGTGAATAAATACTGCAGTCTAAATATAGGCATTCACATTTATAAATTTAGAACAAACACGTGTTGCTGATGTTGTTAATTTTTAGTAGGTAGCATGCTATATCCAAAGATATTATGGCCAAAAAACTCACAGCCTTAGAAAAAAATGCATAAACTTTGCTAAATCCAAGACTAGAAATCCAATTTGTATGGAAGTCACAAACATCAGAAGCATGCCAAGTCCTAATATGAACAACGACTATATTTAGTTAGCTAAAACCATTCTGCTAGGATTAGGCAAAGTATTTTCTTCCTAAAACAATTGCAATATCAAGTGAGATGAATTTATATAAAATACATTGAAAAGAATCCTCTCCATATGTATACATCACATACACTTATATGTATAGATACAGTATGAAAAAGAATGCAATGCCTCATTGGGAGCATCTGAATGAGATGCTATGTTGCCATAGCGATGAGCTATGTAGCTCTAGCTCATTGCTACAACGATGTAGTGTCGGCGGGCATGAACCATGACACTGACACTACTGTGCAGTAGTGTGCTCATTACTACTGCACAGTAGTGTGGGGAAAGACCCATGTGGCGTCTGGACTGTGTAGTAACATTGGTTACTACACAGTCATTTAGTACTTGCTTAGACACTCCCAATATAAAGTACACTGGCAATGTCAAAGGGAATGCATGATGATTGGTTGGCAAGTTTTGTGCACTAAGAGATCTAAACAGAGGCAGGGAAGACAGCATGCAAGAGTTTCAAAGTGTGTTAAATAAGATGATAAGTTATGACTTTTTTCTGATTTAATGATGTGCACTTGTGTAGAAAAACAAAAGAAAGAACTCAGTAATTTGCTGAACAAATATTTCTGCCTCTCCCAAAAGTACCTGATGTTTGTACAAACAATGAGGGGAAAAAATAGTGCCTGAATCTAGCTCTAGGGGCCATTGGTGCAGTAGTGAGTCAATATATCAGCAATTTATCTCTAGAACTCTGTCTTCCCGCTCCAATTAGCTCAAGAAGAAAAAGTGAGGTGTAGTCTCATCCAAGCTTCTAATAGATGCCCCCTTCCCACTCCCCCATATACACGACTTTTCAATAAATGGCATTTTCTGCTCCAGGGAGAGAGTTAGCTGTGCAACAAGTATGTGACCAGTCAACACAAAGCTGGGGGCTGAACTATGTGAGGACAAGTAACATTAGATTTGTACAAATAATACATTTCTTGCTCAGAGGCCCAACCAAGACAAAACAAAGCAAAACAAACCCACCAAATGACTGGTTCAGATCTAACTAAAGAAGAAATATTTGGGATATTTGGCTCAAACACAACAAAAAAAGCTTGACCTGAAACATTTTGAAACAAAATGTTCTGCTTCATTTCTGAGAAAATACATTTTTGGGGTTTTGTTTAATTTGGGGGCTTTTAGTCTTTTTTTTTAAACACTTTTAAAAAATCCTAGACCAAATTCAAAAAACAAGCAGCATTTCAGACCAAACAGCTTAACTCTTTCAATTGGGCGGGTTTTTTTATTCCTGCACTCCTTATTTTTTTCTGATTAAATTATTCACTGGGTATGTCCACATTTCAGAGTTACTTGTCCTGAAACATTATTGCTTGGTGAATTTATTCTTTCTCCAGGATATTGTGCTGCACTCTACTTAACACCTGCCCCATTACAGTGCACACATGCAGTTTGTGGCACCTCAAAGCCATCTGAGGCACTGCAAACTACACATGGCACATGTGCACCCATGTGCCACACTGCTAACTTGCAGCATGTCAAAAAAAACGCTGCTAAAAAAGTGCCACAGCGGAGGTAGCAGCAGAGTGCGCTGCCAGAAACCAGAGCCCGCCCGACCAGAGCCACACTCTGGCTGCCGGCCAAACCAAGCAGCCAGCTTGGCGCCACTGCTGCCCGGGGAGGCCCCCAGGTAAGGCCAGCGCAGGTGCTGACCTCAGCCGCCCCTACCCTACCTGGGTCCCTTTACTGCACACTGGAGCATTTATGCAGGGGTGTGCCAGGGGACAAATAGCAGCAGCACAAATATGTCTCACAGAAAACATGTGCCCCTTCTCATGTGCACTTATTGGGATGCATCCTTAATGAACAAAATCCTCTCCTGCAATAAATAGCACAGATTTCTCTCTCTCCTGTGTGACCTAAACCTCTTTGTGTCTCCTCTGTTTCCTAGCTGTAAACAATAGGGATATTAGGAGATAAATGCATTAAAGAATATGAAGCACTTAAGTTGAATGATAATGGAGTCATATAAGTGATCAAAATGGATAATCAGGAAAGAAAAACTGTCAGAATTCTCAGTAAAATGTATAAGAGGGAAAGTAAGTGGTGACTATTCAGCTCGGGATAAACTAGTTCAGGCCGGTGGTATTATTATGCTGTATGTTAAACCTTGCTGCAATTGGTGGGTGTAACAGCTGTCTTTCATTCATGGTAAAGAAGCCATCATGTTCCTTTTTTGTAACCAGATAACTAAAAAGAGTATAAGTAACGTGCAAAACAGAGCACATAGCAAGGCTGGACTAGTAGCCATAGTAGTATAGCTAAGGTGGGGTGACCAGGGCACCTGCTCTGAGCACTGAGTTGGAGTGCAAAAAGAGCAGCTGCTACTATTGGTCCAGCCACTGAAGCTGCCCTGTGCACCACCACCCCCCAGGCTAGAAGATGGTCCAGGTGTGCCTCTGAGTAGCCAAACTGTATGGGCCGAGCAGTACCTCAGACAGGAATTAGAG
Organism: Crocodylus rhombifer; assembly: GCA_038503035.1. NCBI lineage: Eukaryota > Metazoa > Chordata > Crocodylia > Crocodylidae > Crocodylus > Crocodylus rhombifer. The sequence continues at coordinate 141,608 of JAVSML010022367.1, forward strand.
CACTCATCTGCGTGATTTGTGTTTGGGTATCTGTACATGATACAGAAGAAAGGCCAGAGAAACACTAGAGATAGCCATAGAAGCAGTAGTAGTGTAAGCCTGAGAGAAAACAGAGGAGGGTGGGGGGCACTTCTGCATGAAGTGCAGACTAAACAGACTTTGATGTAAAAAAAACAAACCCAAAAACTGTCTTCTGTTCAATTCCTTCTTTTCCAGGGACACAGAATTTACTACAATCTTTGCAAATAAACAGGATAGGATCAAAGCTACCTGAATTCATCATCATATTCTCCTGGTAAAGGAAACAACCTGCAGGGCACCGAAATTTTGGCTAACCACTTGGGTAAAAAAGGGTAACAATGAAATGTGAATAAATGCCTTGTGATGTAACTTCTTGGGTTAAACATGGCAAGCAGTGCACACAGAAGTTAATCTTCTTGTAAATGCAACCTGTACTGCACACACATCTCCCTGTACACCACTTCAAAAGGACCTGGCTTTGTCACATGACCTCACTCAGAGCAAGCCAAGGTTTTTAACAATATCTATTTTCCTCTTTTTACAGGTCACTGCTTGTTATAAACAGTTAGTGTTCTTCTGAATGATTTATTGTGAAAGGCAGCAAGGAAAATATTTGTGCAAAATTAACCACTAGTATTGTTCTTCTGTCTAGAAGGAGCTGTATATATGATACAGAAGCAAAAGAATTTCCACCTTTAAAAAAAAAACACATTTTATCTGTGTAGTAGGATCTTGTTCCCCATAATTCATTGCAGTATGAGCTACATAGAAGGTGGTTTGTTCACTAACAGAGAGAATGATACCATGAGGTTATTGATTCCAGACAGCATTTTGCCAATGCAAACTTGTGCATGTTTCACAGCCAAAGTCCATTAAGTTTTATAGAAGTCAGAAAACTACTACATACCAGTTCTAGTCATATTTCTCAAGTTCACCTTTAAGTTAATGTGCTTCCACTTGACCAGGTTTCTTGTATTTTATTTTTATTAGCACAGTAAGCTTGCTGCTGGCAACGACTTTTTGGAAATTCTTTGATACAACTTAAGTTTTTAGTACATCTTTCATTGTCCAACTGCCATATGCCAGTCAAAGCCCTTTAAAGCTTTTCTCATCCTAAAAACTGGGTTGAACGTATCCTCCTGAAGACCTCTAACAGTACAAACAATGCAGCTGTAATAGTAAAAAAGAATAGGTTCTGCTATAAATTCTTTTATAGATGGTACAGGTGATTTACTGCATACTTAATCCCTATAAAATGGCACAGCTGAACACCTTTAAGTTACATGCATACAGATGAGTAATTAAATACACAGTTAAGTGGCTTGACCTGGCACAGTTCTGACCATTAAAAACATTAAAGAAATAGAGCTTTTTGCATTTCCCTTAAGGCAAAGGCTTCTGCTGAATAATTTTTGTGTCAAAGTAGACTGAAGCTGTTTGGAAGGGAGTGGGCACTTCCAAGCAAGAGTGAAGCCCTGGGGCTCACACACTAGCTACTTGCCACCAACATCTGTGGGACTGCTCTTCACTGTCAGCGTCCAGTTCTGTCCCCTCGTAGAGGCAGTTGTAGCAGCTGATTGTGGTTACAGCTGAGAGTGTTCAAAGAAATCAATCAAAAATGTTAAAGACTTGTCAAATGTTTCATTACAAAGCCACTTAAAAAAAAAACATTTTGATGTCTCAATCCAAGAAGGAAGCCATCACTACAGATAGGTAACTCATTCTTTGCTATCACTTGTTACCTCCATACACTCAGCAAACAGAGCAATGATTCAATTCCCATAGAGAGGAGGTACAGAACCCTCTCACTCCTCACGGGTGAGGTGATATGGAGTAGCTCATTGTGATCGCACCTATAATTTGTGTATCCTGATCAACGGTGGACCTCAGTTGCCTGGGACATCAATTTGACTTATATGAGCACTTGGTTTCCTGAAAAGAAACCCAAACGCAAACTACAACATTCCTAGGTTGTGCTATGGTTCCTACGCTCTTGCTCTGATAGCAAAGCTGGGAGGCATAGCCAGCCACAGAGGATTTGAGCTGGGAATATTTCCTTCACGAGTGGCCCTGTTCACGGGACCTGCAATACATGTGACCACAGCACCCTGGCTGTTGGCGACTGCTGCCATACTTCCCTAAACAATTCAGGAGGTTCACAGACAACTTTGTGCCTGCCCCTATATTCCTTCTCAAGCCCAAATCAGCCAGAATGAAGAAATGGGAGAGGTCAGAACAATTACAGCATGCTATTTACTTTTATTTAAACTTGCAGTGGTGAGGTTGAAAGGAAGCCAATGCCTTCTCCACAGTAGTTTGCTAAAGGAGCTTCCCTTCCAAGAAATTCCCTCCTGTTCTGCACTGAGCAAACACTTGAAGAGGACCTCACTTTCTCCCTCTTTCACTAATGATCTGTTCTTCCTTCTGTTTTGTGCCTTGGCATTGATGTGAATTAATTGGGCAATACTAAGCAGCCATTGCTGAGGGAATATCATTCAGTGCTGGAAATCTGATCTAAAATTTTTGGAGGGCTGGTAGCTAGGAAGAGAATGAGACTGAATTTAATTAAGGCAGAAACCAGTTAATTATAGAATGGGACAGACAAAACTGTGCTTTACTTTCAAGGTTTGTCACCCTGAATCTCTCTTGGAGAAGCTGCAACTGGTGCTCATGTTTGATGCAGTGGTGTTCATGTGCACTAGATTAGAATAGATATCCCTTTGTCACTAGGCCCAGTTTAGGCTCTGAAATTACTGTACTTCTTATTTCAACAGACTTAATTCTTCACAGAAGTACTATTTCAACTGAAGTAATTAAAAAGGTCTGGATTTCCAGCAAGGCACTTCCTTCTATCTAAACCTCATTTAGTTTATCGTTCTGCTTGACTTTCTACAGAAAATTCTGAACAGACAAGTTTTTTGTTCTGCTAGGAACATTTCTCTTTGCAAAATAACCGTATTAATCATATATGTCCACAAACTATAAAAGTCTACAGAACTGAACTACCAAAACATTTGTAACTTTTCCAGAAGATCAGTGTGGGAGCTATCACTCTCATTTTTCCATATTAATTATCAAGGGGGAAAGAAACACGGCATATGTAAAAATTATACTAAACTTATTAAAAAAAGGTAAGTGAGATATTTCATGTTTGATAAGACAGTAATGAGACTAAGCCAATTTGAAGTCAAAAGTTTTAACAAACTTACGGCAAGCACTATTCAAATATAACTTAGGCAGCTGGGCTAAGAGAGTGGCAAGTAGAAATTAGATTTAAACATGTCACACAGCACAAATGTGAGTTGTCTTTTCATCTGAAACCGACTCCTTTCACAAACCATCCAACTGATTTATAAGAAAAATACTATGAACTTCACTGACAACATTGCACTGGCTTTCTTAGTGAAAACCAGGGCATAGTCAAGTGTGCTAGATGTACCTCCAGTTACACACATTCCTATTTAATCTCCAGTCTGCAGTGCTCAGGTTGTGTGAGTGTAAGTAGTTTTGCCAAACAACTTTTTCTGTGCTGATATTATTATTATTATTATTATTATTATTCCTTTCCAAATACACATTAGACTTTGAGACAATTTGAAAATGTTTTGCTACAAATTTTCTATTATCTTTTCAAATTTTCAAACTGGATTGGTTGTGATTAATCACCTATATCATATGAAAGGCCAGATTAAAGAATATAAAGAACCCAAGCTATCCCAACTCTCTTTTGCAACAGCCAAGGTATTCAAGTTTTGTGGTTTGTTTCAACTATTAACGCATGATGCAACTCAGCACATCTCATGTAAGATTGATAATAATAATTATATTCCTGAGGACTGGTAACAACAATCACATTTTCCATAACTGAGAGCAATAATTATAATCTATATTCAAACATCTGTGAGAATTTAGAACCCAAAACAATGCATTATGCATCACAGAAATACAGAAAGTTTTAAAAAAGTGATGTATACAAGATTTTAGTCCAAGACAGACATGTGGAATTTAGAACGGCTTCCTGTATAATTTCTGTGTTGTGAAAAGGTCAATTGTACACTTAAAGTTAAATGCTCCTATGTCATTCTCAGAAAACTACAGCAAGCACATTCAATATGTCCTATGTCATTGTCAGTCTCAAGTGTTTTTTATGAGGTCATTTTTGAAAAGGGGCACACTCCTTTGGTGAGTATCACAGGCAGAGGTAAGATTATTCTGAAAGCAGTCACTGCATTAGGAAAGTTGATTCACTGGAAGTCATTTTGCCTCATCATTTGTGTGCATACTTCACTCAACATCAAGATGTAATACAAAGTTGAGTATATGCAGAAATTCAATAATTCAATTCACATCAAGATACATTGAGTCCCTGCAGATGATGCTTCCTGTTTTGAGCAGAAGCTGTATTACATTGTCATCATCATCAATAGTCTTCAGAATCACTAGACAATTACCAGTTAGCTGCTTGTCACTGGTGAGATGAAGTAAGCACCTGGTTTAATTTTCATGAGGAACAACTCAATCTGAAACCCTTCTGAACCCACAAGGACAACACCAGGCATTAATGAATCATCACCACCCTGGTAGTAATAGTCATTTAGCTCTGATAGCCTCAGTTGACAATATCTGAGCCATGCTTGGCATTATGCATCTTTTTGGACAAAGACTAATCCGTGAAATCCTCCAGTGGTAAGGACTCGACAAGAGCAGTTTTCAAATCTCCATTTTGGAGAAAGGTATTTATTCTACTCCTGGAATCTGTACAAGTTTCTGTTGCACAGCTCACATAGAGAGTCTGCTTCCAGGAAGCTTTGGCTCACATCCTGGCAGTGGGCCTCATCTCTACTGGTTTATATGCTAGATTCATCACTGTAACTCAAAGGATGCCTTAAGCATATGCCTGGCCTCGGTGTAACAATATCATTGTGTCAAAGACAGGGCTTTTTAGTCTTAGGACTTATCCATTCATACTGGTGGTCAGACCTACTGATAGTGTGTTCTGCTGCCTCATGTGTCCTGCTGCAAAAGTATGGAGCTGGAAAGTGTGCCAAAGATGTTAATTGCAGTTGACAATACATGGTTTTGGTGAGATCCAATGGATGCATCGTGCAGGGCACTTAGGCAGCCAGTGAGTTGATCTCTTGAAGTCATGCCTTCGGGCCCACGTTCTGTCCAGACATGTTGGCATGTCATCGGAGCCTTGCCCTCTGCAGACTTTAGTATTGAGGCATGCTCATTCAGCATATTTAACACATAATCTCATAAGCCTTCAGTGGTGTGGCTATAAATAGACAGAAATTTCAGATGCTGATCTGTAGGCTGACTGTAAGCACAGACAAATCAAAAAAATGTCTGTTCATCTGTATGATTTGCATCCCGGGTCGAGTCAAGAAATATTTAGCACTGCAAGTCACGTTGCCCATGACTAACAGAATTTCAGGCCCACTGGCTTAAAAAATCAGTTGCACACCACAAATGATACTTTAGATTTTCCAAACAATTGCCATACGGCAAAATATAGATAGCAAGAAATGTGGCTACTAGTTCACATTAAGTCAATAAAGTTGCTGCAGTAGAATAAACCTAAATGCTCGTCATTTCCAGTGAACCCTGGTTCGTGTTCTGATCAAAATTTAGTGACCTCAGCAACTCAAGGAAACACCAAAGCACAGTTCTATTTCGTACTTCTTTCTGTCTCCACCGTACATTTTATATACAACCCCTTGCCAATGCTCTTTCTGGCCAGGTCACTGTGCTCATGCCATCTGATTTACTTGTTTATATTACTCCAGCCTCTGAATCCATTAGTGATAAATTGAGAGGAGTTTATAGATGATACCTGGAGCAAAAACAGTAAATGTTGCCACTTACTGGTGAGTGGCATAGCAATGCTGTTCACCACTTGTTTTTTTCCCCACAAAAAAGACTCTTCAAGCTGTATTGAACTTGATTAATACATTCTTTCCAGGAATGTCCGAAGGATCCCTTCCTAGGTAAGACAAGCAGCAGAGGCTTTTAAAATCTGGTATCCAACTTTGCTCTTCAAAATGCCCCACAAACTAGATTAAGGTGAAATATTCAGCATTTTATGTGCAACAGCACAGCCAGAAGTTTCCTCCATAGAAGGCTCTGAGTCATACACAATCTCTGAGGCAGGAATTTATTTTAAAAAATACTCCTGTATCCAGAGAAAGTTGCTTATCTGACAAGGATGATGTTGCTGTCCTCACAGATACTTGTCCAAAGCAAGATACTAACATGGATGTTTTGTCTAGAGCTGTTTTCCTTCCTTCCTCCCATAGCTGTTGATCACTCCTCCTTTTGGTACTACAAAGATGCCTTGAGCATGCCCTTTAAGAATGCCTCTGGACATGCATGTTTTAAAGAAATGGCCTGCTAGCCAAGACCAAAGAAATTTCAGATCAGTTCAGGTGAATTAAATAGCTTATTTATATCTTAAGATTTTTAGCTTTGGTTATAGAAATTTTCCAAACAAATCAAGTTTTCCTGGTATATCTCTTTTTGTGCATGAAATCCAGTTCGATTAGGTTGTAGAATCCATAATTGTAGCTTACTGGGCTACTTGAAATCTTGTTGTAAATTTTAAAGCATGTTACTTATCTATTCATGTTCAATGTTTCTCCTTTGTCACTTTTACAAATGACGTGGGACATATTTGTTCACTCTCAGTACATGTCCTCCCTTTATTCTATATTATCTAAAAATTTTCACTTACATTGCAAACTCACCCAAAAGTAGGGCTGATTTGGGAGTTTAGAGTGCATAGATATTTTCCCAAATTGGACTTACAAATGTAGTGTTTGGTCTCCATGCATTGCTACTGGTAAGCTATGTGCAATAATTTCTGTTTGTATGAATCGTTGCATTTTATACTAATGTATTTTTATAATGTGACAAGTAACAGTCAAGGGGTTGATAGCTAAATCAAATGCCAGGAATGTCCAAGTTAGGCAAAGGCTACTTGCACCTTTGGGAAACCCTAGCTTAGGGAAGGGAAGTTTATCTTCGGGAGTTTACATCTGAGATGGATATGCATACAGATCAGCCAGAAAGGTGGTTTAACCCTTAATGTGTATTTGGGGAGAGGTGCCAATCCCAAACAACTGTGATTTACGTTTCAAAGGGGAAATTTTTATCAGGAGGAATCCACTCTCAGAAGACAAAAACACCTGGAAAGAATCCCATGGAGAGATCTATAGTTCTCACCCTTGAATAGAAGAAGCATGAATCTAGATTTCTCTTGAATAATTAACAGTCAAGGAAATATGGTAAATAGCTTATTTGTCTGGAAGGATGTAAATATTTCTATGTCTTAGAAATAACTGCAAATTGGGAGTAACACCTGGCATGACCAACAGATGCATATCTGGGGGAGGAAGTTATCTGCATAATATATACATGCTCCCTGAGAACTAAATGGAAAAATAAAATATATAAAGGATGCCTTGGGAGAAGCTTCTTTGCCTAGAGATGCTGAGGCTTTGGGTGATCCAGTCCTCCATCTTGCAGAAATTGGGATTAAAAACTCAGAAGCTGCTTGCTGGAGATCTCAGAACAGGGGGAGATGCTGCACTTGTGTAAGAAATGCAAGGTGAGAACTTTAATTTTTATGGCTATTTTCTTGTGTTCTGTCTTTGCAACCTACAGTTGCTTGTTTCAGCAATTTCTCTTGCCTTGTGTAATAAATCTTCTTACTATTTTATTTACCTTACTATTTATCTGTGGTAAGGTAAATATCTGTGGAAAGGTGATTTTCATGATATTTGACAGCTCCAGGCTTGCCTCTTTTGTGGAAAAGGGGGACTGTAATTTTATACAAACCATAGGGGTATGTATGTCTTATACATTAGCAAAAATGTTGTCTGCTGGAACTCTAATTCTGGATTGGGACAATGGAAGTAAGGTTTACTGAGGAAAGAAGTTATCCCAAGGGCAAATTGTAACCTGTCATGCCAGTCTGTAGTCAGTTGCTTGATTTTTTCTGACTGGCTGGCCCCTTCTGCTCCCTTGTAAGCCAACAGTTTGGACTGCTACGCACACTCTTAAAAATACCAAGGGTTCTTTCCTGCCATGTCTTATAAGGTAAGGGGAGAAGATCTTGTCCCTGCCTTCCTCCGTGTCTCTTGGGGTCACATGTAGTGCTGTCAGATCTGGGGGTCTGCCTCCCCTACACCCTGCCTAGTGCCAAACTGATGTTTCAAGGTTGCTTCTCATAGGTATGGTCCCAACCAGCTCTTTTCAATTATCTCTAACCACACTAGTGTCCAACTGGGGGAAAAAGGCTCTGTCTTCTATTATAATGTCCATATTGCCCTTCTGCCCTTAACTGCACTCAATCCAATTTAAATCTCCCTTCTCACAGTAAGTAGGGTGTGTGCACCCTGACAAGGGTGCTACACAATCCCTTTACTCATGGTCTTGCCACTTTTCTGTCATTTTTCTTCCAGTGTCATCGTCACTCCTGCTCCAGTTGTCTGCCTCTGGCATCCACATCTGCTGCTCCAGTGAGTACCCTGATTCCTCTGAGTCAGCTCTGGTGTGAAGCTGTCTTGTCTCTGGCTTCCACCAGTCACTTCTGCTGGGGCACTCCATCTCACTGCATGGCATCCATAGGTGAGGGGAACTCACTTCTGGTTCCCCTGCCATGCTGGTCCAGGCTGGCTTTAACGCATCATGCAGGTTCCCCCTGGCAAACCAGCATTGGCATGTATTTAGTGTTCCCATGCTGGCACCAGATGTTCCACAGCCCGTGCCACTCCTGCAGCCGGTTGCCCGCATACCAGTTGCCCATTGTTCCAGTCTCTTTGGTGAGTCTCATCTTGTGGCGGGATCATTTTCCCTGCCACACAAATGTTACCTTGTTCTCAGTGGACAAGTATTACAATAGTAGAGAGAGGTGTGAAATTGAAGGACTCAATGGAGACAAGGATGATGTCATATATCTGGATTTCAAGATGGTCTTTGACTTGGTCTCCCATGATGTCCTATTGGCTAAGCTGGAGAACTTCAGCCTCAACCATCTCATGATCCAATGGCTGGGGAACTAGCTCCAGAGTCAGACCCAAAGAGTATTAGTTGATGGGAGGAAATCAACTTGGCGCAAGGTAACCCATGGTGCCCCTCAGGGCTCAGCAATCAGACAAGTATTCTTCAACATCTTCATAAATGATCTGGATTCAGGCATCAGATATGGACTGGCAAAATTCGCAGATGACACTAAACTATGGGGGAAGGCTGTCACACTGAAGGATAGGCTGGGGACACAGGCCAACCTGGACAGGCTCACAAGGTGGGTGGATGAAAATCTGATGCAATTAAAGTAGAGAAGTGCAGGGTGCTCCATCTTGTCCAGTTTTGGGCCCCCCACTTCAGGTGGGATGTGAATAAGCTTGAGAGAGTCCAAAGGAGAGCCACCCGCATGATCAAGGGCCAAGAGAGCAAGCCTTATGAGGAGAGGCTGAGGGACATGGGACTCTTCAGCCTGGAGAAGAGAAGGTTCAGGGGGAACTTCATGACAGGCTATAAGTATATAAGGGGGGTGCACCAGGATCTGGGAGAGCAGTTGTTCACTAGAGCTCCCCAAGGGATAACTAGGCCTAATGGCCACAAACTTCTGAAAAGATGATTTAGACTGGACATAAAGAAACACTTCATTACAGACTGAGTGTCCAGGGTCTGGAACAGACTCCCCCAGAGGTGATGCAACCACCTACTCTAGGCTCATTCAAAAAGTGTTTGGATGCATATCTTCCTGGGATCATTTGACCCCAGCAGATGTCCTGCCTATGGCAAGGGGGCTGAATTCAATGATCTCGCAAGGTCCCTTCCAGCCCCTAATGTCTATGAAATCTATTAAATCTATGACTTCTAGATAGAAAACAAACACAGTTTATGACACATTGATACTAAAACTCTATAACTCTTTCTATTTGACATCGTTGATAAATGATTGAGAGAACATTCATAGAAGGCACGATGTTTTAATTTGCTAAACAAAATAAATTTTACGTAGTATTGGTATTCCCATGATTGTAACATTCTATATGGTAGACAAAATGATTTACATAGCAATGCTATGTTGGAGAAAATATAGAATTATAACTTAATTAATTAAGATGCAATAGAAGGTGAAGTATGACATTCAGACACAATGAGAACTGTGCGATGGTTTGAAACCCTGGTTTCACTTCTTTGTTGCAAAAAGAAATATAGTGTGCCTGTAGACATGCCTAGAAGTTGCTTTGACAAGCTGTAATTACAGCCTGTCAGGGAAAACTCGATTAATCGTGCTAATTAGTGTGCTCCAAGCAGATCCCACGTCTCATGTATCAGTGTCTCCACACTTCAAAATGGAGGCAGGGGTGCTTTAACTAAAACTCACTTGATGAGTTTTAGTTAAAGCACCCCTGCTGCCATTTTGAAGCATGGGGGTGCTGATACAGCAGACACTATGGGTGCTTTAATTAAAGTGGGTCTTAGAGCTGCTCTAATCTAATCTAATCTAATCCCCTTGGAGCATGTGTAAAAATACCCATAGAAACTTATCAAAGTAAATTTGATTTTAGTTTCTTATTTTTCCAGTTTGCTGTATTGTATGCTTAGCCTCCTACAAAGTTGTCTGAATGTGTGATGGTGGCAGGAAAATAGCGGGTGCTCCTGCACTGAGCCACTCACCTCACTGCCCCCGACCACCTTCCAGGGTCCGAGTGGCTCCCTGGGGGCATCTCATATCTGGCTGACCCCCTTCCTGGAGCACACCTGCTAGCCTGAGGGTGATGCCACCACCACCTAGACTCTGGACTGATCCTGGCTCTGTGCCCCCTGGGAAACACAGGCTCAGTAGTCCTTGAGAGTACTTGACCAACTCCAAGAACTTGGGGTGCTTCCCTCAGTCTGAAGCACAAATAATAGTCTCCCTTAGTCAGCCAAACCAAGGGGACCCCAAGACATAATCTAAACCCACTCCCAATAAGTCTCCCATGATAGGTACAAAGGAAAACTTTATTGGTTACAAGGAGTAGGTTTGGAATTGGGTACAAGGTAGAGCAATATCAAACAAATCCCATAGAGCAAACAGGGTAGCTGGGTAGCCTTTGATCACGCATCTGAGTTACTGCAAGCTATATATCTAGTTAGATCTCAGGTAGCTTACTCACGAGTGTCATCCAGAGGCAGGTGGAGATTCCCTCTGGAGGCAGGCAGTTCACTGATCGTGAGTTTCAAGAGAGAGAGAGCAAGTTTCAGATGGTCCAGCTTCTCTCTGAGTTTTCATCATAGCTACTCCCCCTTCTCCTGGGCAATCCTTAACTTATATAGACCTTATGATCTCATTTACCTTTTCCAATGGAGGCCAGCACCTGTTGGCTGCCAGCCAACCAATTTGAAATGCATCACTGGTTGCCGGGTAGACTGGCATTTCTTAGAACAATAGGGAGCCTAAGTCCCCCACCCAGGTATGTGATGCCAGTCATGTAGGCAGAGGGAGCAGGTTTCCCCCCCTCTCTCAGGAATGTGTCCAACTCAGGTTACAACTCAGGGTTGCCTAAAGAGATGGGATGTCTGCCCTCTGCAGGGACCATGTTAATCAAATTGTCACATAGCAAAATTTTTGGGGAGAGACAGAGGTGGCATTCTGCCACAATGACTGTAGAGGTTGTCATTTTTTTCACTTCAAAAAAAATTTCTAGAAATAGTAGGGTTGGAATATTGAAGCTTTGATAGTCTAGGAAATGTGTAAGAAGCAAGTGTTTTATTTGATAAGCTCTACAGGAACAACTGTATAGTTGGGAGAGTCGTTGAACAAGCTTTGGGGCATAAAGCTCCCTACCTTTATGCCTGAAAGCTTATCTGACATCTCTCCCGACAATACAATTGGTCCAATAAAATATATCACCAGAAAAGCACTTGCTTATTGCTAGAAATACTGTCATGACCATAGTGTGACATAGGAAGAAGCTGTTTTAGTAGAAGCTGACCTTACTTACTAACTTCGCTTCACATAAAATTTGTAGTAGAACACATCCAATCCTACGTGTAAAAAATGTACATGTTCTGAAGCCCACAACCTACTACAGACTGATGTGAGCTTGAAGTTTGTTTTGGGATGTTTTACAAGCACTACATAAATTTAGTTTTGATTTTTCTACGCAAAAAAGTATTACAGTGATTTTTTTTTAATTGGAGCCAGTGACACACAGTTCCTCAGTTTGACTACCCACAGCATTGGGGATTGGCAACATGTTCTTTGCTCTTTGATATTCTTTCCCATGATGCAAATGTTATATTAGTTAATCTAGCCCTGATCACATGGTATTGGTTCCATTCCCCCATCGTTTGAGTCTATCCCATTGGTCTCAGAATATTAGAAGGAGCCATTTTGACTACACCTATTCAGAAGTAATGTCTGAATTTGAAAAAGATAATCAAATTGTTCTTTCTGAGTGTGAGGTATGGGTGGTGAGAGTTAGATTTTGAATTAATTCATAAATTGGGACAGTAGAGACAATAGCTATCACCTTGTGTTTCATGCTAGAGTCAATTAGCAGTCACTATAAAATAAGTGGAGCAAAAGTACTTTATGCGCTTATTAGTCTGCCCTTTCTAAAAGGCAGCAGGCGGTGGGGGGTGGTGGTTAAGCTCAGGATCACTGAGAAAGTGGAGCATTCATTTCTTTCAGCTTTTGCTCCAAACATGCTTGATCTTGTCTTTGAAATATAATGGAAGGCTCTCCACAGAAGGCACTTACCTTTGAAATCTGATGAAGCTATCCTCCATATCTCACTCCCTGAAAAAGTTCCACGAATAAGAACTTTGTGTGTACCATAGCTGAGAATAAGAAAGATTTCCTCATTTCCCCCACAGTCATGGCACAGGACCATAAACAACTAGCTATATTACAGTCACTTGGAGTCATCATTGGCCTTCTCTGAATAAGACTTTGATCTCTTTCCTCCTTCATTCTGCTATCAAAGGTCATTGGTGAACAACAGTAACCTGTGAGAAAGTTCATGAAAAGGGAGCTTTGAACTCAACTGCTTCATTACTCATTGATGCTCTATTTGGAATGGGTCACTGCTTGATACAGCATACTAACGAGGTTCCTGCTGCAGCAATGAGCCAGGCAAGAATCTGACCATCCCTTTCTCAAAGCGTGTGTCACCTGTGCATGCCATTCCTGTGTGTAAATGTGGCAAGAGGCAATTAAATGTAAAAGGTACACACCATCAATAAATATTGCACTAGTCTTCCATTTAAACTGATAAAGCATCAAGCAAGGCTCAGGGAGTATAGAAAAGAAAAGATGTAAAATTCCTAAGTCCCAGTTATTTGCTATTTCTCCCTGGTCCCTCCTTCAAAGTTCCATCCCTATTTTACAGATAAGGTAAACTCAGTGACTTGCCCAGTGTAATGTGAGAAATCTGAAGAGGAGTTGGGAATGACCCTCAGTTTTTGTAGTACCAGCATGATAGAATTAGTTCTGCTTTCAAGCTGGAAAACTAAAACAATTTCATGAGTTATGCGACCGATCAGAACCAATGAACTGTGTGATGCATCAAAACAGTATTAGCAAATATATTTGTAAATGACTGTTTTTTCACCATTCCTTTTGTCTACATATTTACAAACATTCTGATGAATGTGTTTTATTCACAGTACTTTTGCTTTTCATAAGCACACGCGTGCATATTGAAGCAATAATGTTTGTGAGAGATTATTCACATCAGAAGTACTCCTCTGGCTATTTTGAAAGTAATGCTGCATTGCTTGCAGAAGGGATAATTGAGTATTTGTAAATATGAACTAATAATTCATTAATAGAAAGCAGATTCTTCCTATTTTTTGAAGCTTGTCATCTGCTTAAGGAATGGAAACAATGTTCCATTAAGGAACGGAAACAATGGATCCAGGCCATGATACGGCCCACCAATTACTACCCCACGGTCCTAATCCATGTGGGCACTAATGATGTGGCCAGGAGAAACCCTGATCACCTGATGACGGACTACCAAGCTCTGGGGGGCATGCTGAAGGAGATAGGGACACAGGTGGTATTCTCTTCTGTCCTACCAGTGAGCGGACGTGGAAGATGACATGAGACCTGCATCAGATAGGTAAACTTGAGGCTTCAGGAATGGTGTCTTGAGGTGGGGTTTGGCTTCCTAGACAACGACCCACACATCAAGATGAGAGACATGCTCGGATGGGATGGGCTTCACCTTTCCCCCAAAGGTAAGCGTGTGTTCTCCTCTAGGTTAGCAGATCTCCACCAGTGGGCTTTAAACTAGGCTCGTCAGGGGACGGGGAAGATGAGGGCGGAGGAAGCCTTGGACCACTAAACCAAGCATCACCCATGAGAACAACCCAGCCTAGATTGACAACGAGCAGAACAAATACCCAGGTAAGCAACAGGGGCCCAGGTAGTACTCAGATTAGGGGGCCAGTGCACACATCTTCAGGAGGCCTCAAATGCCTCTACACAAATGCTCGTAGTATGGGAAACAAGCAGGAGGAACTTACCCTCCCTCCTGCTAGCTGACACCAACCCAGACATAGCGGGGCTCACCGAAACATGGTAGGACCCAACACATGACTGGGTGGTGAATATCAAGAGCTATAGGCTGTACAGGAGGACTAGGACAGAGATGAAAGGTGGGGGTGTGGTGCTCTATGTCAAAGAGAAATACACATCCTCAATGAATAGCATGGGGTCAAAGGAGGGGCACGCTGAATTTCTCTGGGTTAGAATACAAGGAAGTCAAGGTGAAAGGGACTTAATAGTGGGGGTCTACTACAGACCACCCAACCAAGGGGAAGAGCTAGACTGGGAATTCTTAAGTCAGCTCATGGAGGTGGTTAGGTCAAAGGATGTGGTCATAATGGGTGACCTGAACTTTTCAAACATCTGCTGGGAAGAGCAGGCAGCCAGGTCTAACTGCTCACGTAGGTTCCTAGCTGAGATACAGTACCTCCATCTAACCCAGGAGGTCCACAGACCCACCAGGGGAGACGCCTTGTTGGACCTGGTCCTGGCCACGGACGACAACCTGGTGAGGGGTCTGCGGCTGCTCAACCACCTGGGCAACAGTGATCATCACCTGCTGGAATTCACCATCCAACGCAAGGTGGCAAAAACCTGAAGCAAGGCAGTAGCCCTAGACTTCAGGAGGGCAGATTTCAATGAGGTAAGGAGAATAGTCTGGGAGGCACTGAGGTCCTGGAGGGGAGAGGAGTCAGGTGACCAAGAAGAGTGGTCATTCCTTAAGGAGATGACCCTCCAAGCCCAAAGGGAGGTAATCCCAACACAGATCAAAGGGGGCAAAAGCCCCCATGGCTTACCAAAAGCACACAGGAATGTCTCCATTCCATGCTAAAGAGAAGGCATACTCCCAATGGAAGGGAGGGGCCATCACCAGGGAGGTCTATACCTCAGGTGCTTGGGGCTGTAGGGAAGTGGTCAGGAAGGCCAAGGTGGAGATGGAACTGGGACTAGCTACCTGGATCAAGGACAACAAGAAGTCCTTTTTTAAATACATAAGGGGCAAAAAGAAGGTAACGGGTAACGTGGGGCCCCTGCAAGTCATGCTAGGAAATCTGGTCATCGCACCAGACAACAAAGCTATTTAACAACTCCACAAGGGACCAGAGGAGGAGGTTATGCTTAGGGGCAACCAACACAGGTTCATCAGAGGCAGGTCCTGTCAGACCAACCTGATGGCCTTCTATGACCAGGTCACAAAATCCTTAGACAAAGGTGTATCAGTGGATGTAGTATTTCTGGACTTTAGGAAGTTGACACTGTCTCTCACCCCATTCTCATTAAAAAACTAGGGGACTGTGGCATCAACAACTACACAGTCAAATGGGTCACTAACTGGCTAGAGGGCCACACCCAGAGAGTGGTGGTGGATGGGTCTAATTCCACCTGGAGAGATGTGGGCATTCGGGTTCCATAGGGCTTGGGCCTGCACTGTTCAACATCTTCATCAGCAGCTTAGACAAGGAAGTAAAAAGCACCCTGTTCAAATTCACAGACGACACTAAGATGTGGGAGGAAGTGGGCATGCTAGAAGGGAGGAATAGGCTGCAAACAGACCTAGACAGGTTACAGGGGTGGGCAGATGAGAACAGGATGGGTTTCAACACTGACAACTGCAAGGTACTGCACCGGGGCGGGGGGGGAAGAACCAGCAGCATACCTACAGGCTGGGGAACTCCCTTCTTGTCAGTGCAAAGGCAGAAAAGGATCTTGGAGTCTTTATTGATGCCAAAATGAACATGGGCTGACAGTGTGGGGATGGGGTCAGGAAGGCCAACTGTACCTTGTCATGCATCCACAGATGCATCTTGAGCAGGTCCAAGGAGGTGATCCTCCCCCTCTATGGCTCCTACCCTGGGGGTCTTTAAGAGGAGGCTGGATGAACACCTTGCTGGGGTCATTTGACCACAGTACTCATTCCTGCCACAGCAGGGAGTTGGACTTGATGATCTGCTCAGGTCCCTTCTGACCCTACCAACTATGAAACTATGAAATATCATGCTATGCAGATGAGCAGTACCAGCTATTCATTGTTTTCATTCCATGTCACTCAAATTTTTCACAGAATCTTTTGAAAAATGAATAAATTAATAAATGCCATTACATGTTAAGAAATGCAAAACTCTAGAACTCTTGGTTCAGAGATGATACCTATGGTACCTTTTATTAGACCAACTAAGAAATCGCAAAAAAAAATTCTTTTTCTGCAAGCTGTTGGGCACACATGTCCTTCCTTAGGCTCAGGAGAAGCCTTCATTTTGCACAGAGAAAATTGAAGGTGAAAATCCGTTCCTCTGGATCCATGAGAGCATCTTTATGAGTTGCTCTTTGATATGCAGATAAGGCAGGATTCATTCCCTGGTGGTGTCAGATGGCAGAAAGATTTCTACACCTCCCTACATTTCTTGTTGTTCAGTGTGACAGGGAGTCTTATGGCCTATCTCACTGTTAGCCTGCCCACCTGTCTAGAGCAGTCTGCCCACTTGCCTCACCTGCCATGCCTTTGATATATCTAATAAGATGTTTATAGGCAGGAGGCTGCCCATTTACTGCCCAATGCCAAGGGCATAATACACAGCTCCATACCATCTCTACACCATGTAACCATGCCTCGCAGATGGCATCATTATGTGGCTCCAGTCCCACAATGGTCTCATTCTATGCCCGCTTCGTGTTCAGATCCCACCTGGATCCCTTCTCCTCAAGTGGTCTACTCCACACTCATTCTGGGCAACAAAACTCCTTAAATCCTTTCTCCCTCATGGCTGTGGCTCACTAGGGACCTTTGGCCTTACTGGCCCTGGCCTCACCTCTAGGTCAGTCAGAACTCCCAGCCTCTAGCCCTGGCTGTCCCTCACAGTGGGCGCTCTGGTCCTTCAGCTGGTCCAGTCCTGGCCCCAGCATGGGCCAGCAAGGTTACTTTGGGTAGGGGATGAGCCACTCACCCTCATACTCCCATACGGGTCTGCCTTCTCAGCCCCCTCTAACTACAACTCCCTTTCTACTTAAGCCGGCTTATGTGCAGTCCTTTGGCCCCCCTCATATGGACCCTACTCTACATGGCCCAAGCACAGTCTTTCAGGCTCACCCATGCAGACCCTACTCTACGTAGCCCAATCACTCTTACATGCCCCCTCACTGGGGCCAGTACTCCATCCCCTCACTGGAGCTCTTGGGCCTTACACCCCTTGGGTCTCAGGTCTGATGATGTGGCTGGACCCCTCGCCTGTCCTCTCTATGGCAGTACCATATCTAGACTCCTGGCAGTCCCAGGCAAACTTTTATTATCAGGCTTCCCTTCACCAGAGATAATGATAATAATAACCAGACAATGGGGAAAAAATACCCTTTTCAGGCCCTTGGCCACTGCCTGGTTCACCCTTGCCTGTGTCCATCTCTGCTCTATGGGGTAACTCACCAGGTTGTGGGGGCTGAGGCTATATGGTGCCCCATTCTCACCTTTTACTAGGGAGGCACTGATGTGGCATTTTCTGGGGACCACCCTGCCACATGCTGTCCCACCACACCATCCAACCCTATCAGGGTGTAGTGTTAAGTCATTCGCCAGGAACAGAAACCTCCTTCATGCCCTTAGTTCCTATGCTTGACCTCCAGATGTTCTAGGAGCAGCAGCTCCAGCTGGTGATGTTATCCCTTCAGCTCCATGCAGCAATGCCTGCTCACTTCTAAGAGCATGTATTTATACTAAGGCTGCTCAGCCCCCTCCTCCAATCCAGGATCCCTCTTGCGGTCATGGGACCACCTCATTAAACCACACCACACCTGCCAGCTGCTCCACAGACTGTTTGAGCCTCTTCAAGTAGCAAAGGTGCCCTGCCACATTCAGCAATGAAGTTTAATTCCAAATCAGCTAAAAATTGGCATCTTCCATGTTTCAGGGATGTAATTTGATAGTCATGTTGGTCTGAGACAAAAAAGAAATGCAAAAATCTAGAACTCTTGTTTCAGAGATTACATGTTAAATAATTTGCAACAGAATGATCATATTTTTAAAATTGTATCCAGTTCACTGTGAATAGTTAACCCAGCTCTAATAACTGACCAATTCAGTTCAAATAGCAAGTATCAAATTTGCAGTCATCAATCCAAATAAAATCATATTCTCAAAACATCTGGAAGTAAATTCAAATAAATTCAATGAAATCACAACTGGCTCATAGACAATCTATGAGTAAAATATGAGACAAAATGTGCTGAATAAATTATTCACTGCAAATTATCCTCTCAGCTGTGTGACAAGATGTTTCTGAGGGCCTTGTTGCACCTTATAAGCTGCATAAACATTAATCGGCTTAGTGTTGTTCAGTTTAGTTGGAACAGTCACATGTTAAGGGAAAAACCATCTCTGACTGCCCTTCACCTACACAGCTGTAACTTTCCATTAGAGGCTTGGTGAGTAGGGTCAGGACTAGGAGCTGAGCACAGCCCAGGCAGAGGCAGTACCCCATAATGTTACGTGTCTTTTTCTGTGATTAAAAATTCTTTGAGCCCCTTAAATCTGGGAGTAAAATCTGGTTGAAATATCCCCAGCAACCACAAGTGATGACAGGATCCAATCTGCACAAGGGTTGGAGCACTTGTGCCTTGGAGGGGGATTTTCTGGTTGTGACTGCCGGGCCTCAAACATCCGGTCACATGTGGCCTTGGTCCGAGTGGCCGGTGGTGTTCGCCGCGCAATTTCCGGTAAGCCATTGAGTAGGTGTTTACTCCCAGAGGGACCTCCCCCAATTTCTCCTGCCACAACTTTGAATGTTACCCCAGTGGGGGGATGACTACTCAGGGTACCTCTGCAGCACGGGGTCTGTCTCTCCTCCACCCTGGCCTTACGCCACACCTCAATGGGTCACTGAATCTTCCTGGCCACACTCCCGCTCTCATTGCTTTTCAAGTTGCGGCAGCCTTGCTAGCCCCCTCCCATCCACAGCACAGGTTCCTGAGGTTAATTCACTTGGTTAGCCTAGGGTTACTTGCAATTGGTAATCCCAGCCTCAAACCCTACTCCCTCCAGGGTATGACGCCTGATTTGGGCCTTAAACAAAACGACGAATCCCATAAGAGCTCTGCGGCCGCTACCTTGGCCGTGTCGCCTAATCCTACCCCTTAACCTCTCCAAATGGAAGAAACACAAAGGAAAACACAAAACAACACTCTACTATGTTGTGAGGGGCCCGTGCAGTCCCTTCCCTGGCCCCTATGCCAGGGTGCCAGGCTCCTTACGCTCTACAACCCATCAAGGGGATGACCCCTACATGGGGCCAGGTAACCTGTGGCCTCTCGCCCAGGTTGTCTCTCCCACGCTATGCAGCTCTCTATGGGACGTGACCCCGCTCCTCCTCTCTTTCTTCAGTGACGTCACTATTCAGGTGCCTCATAGCCCCTCTGTGTACACCCGGTTGCTCCTTACATCCGGGGTGGCACCCTGCCTCTGGTTACCTCACTTCACAGCCCTTCACGCTGCTCCTGCCTGGAGCCTCTCAAAGGGGAAGTCTCTGCCTCCCAAGTGTCCCCGATACTCCCACATGTTATGGTGTCGATTGTCACATCCACCTCTCCACTCCCTTCACTGCTGCTGCCTTTGCTGGCTGCAGGAGCCTCTCCTGGCTCTTTATTCACTCTGATGAGCTGTCCCCTGCTGCTGTTGCTGTGGCCAGCATCAGGAGCCTCTTCTGGCTCTTTGCCTGACCCAATGAACTGTCCTCCTCTCTCCCTGAGAGACCCCTGAGAGGCACCCTGTGGTGGTGCCTTCCTCGGGTCTCTCCTCCTCTGTCTTCACTGGTGGTTTGTTTTATTCCCACCAGCCGGTGATTGCCAGTGACGTCACTGGTGGCTTCAGCTGTATGAAGGTGCGGCTGACGATCTGCACAGGTTTCCTTCCGAGTTCTGGCTGCGCCACAGTTCCTGCTGCAGGTAAGTAGTTTTTTTGTTTTATTTTTATATTTACTTCCTTTTCCTCATGTGGATTTCATCCCCAGGGTTCCCCCTTTATAGTTCCTCCTGCTCTTCTCTGGGACACTGGTCATGAGGGGGTACAAGACAGGAGGCACCATGACCACCAGGTGGTCCAGAGATTCAGTGCTCGTTCTGCCTGGCAGGAACAGCAAGCCAGTCTGGGCGGCAGCGAGAGGCACCACAGCAACCAGGTGATCCAGGGCTGCAGTGTTCACTCTCCCTGACCACTTTACTGCTCCCACTGAGCAAAGCCAGCACCACAGCCCTGAAGTCCCCAGCAGCTGTGGTATCTCCTGCCACTGCCCAGATGGGCTCATTGTTCCTGTCAGGCAGAGTGAGCAGTGCATCCTGGGATAACCTGCCCTGGAGTGACATAACTTTAAGCCAAATAACTACTGCTTTAAGCCACTTAAAAGTGTTAAAGTACAGTCATTCCAGGGATTAAGAACTCCATAAACCTCCTAAAATTACTGTGTAATAAAGCCATTAGGGCAATCCCTTTAAGGAGACAATGTAGAATTACATGTCACAGAATAGGGTCTCAAGTGCCTGATCTCTACAATAAAGAGCCTCTAACTGACTGCACATCAAATTAAAATATTTAAGTTCAAGTACTGGAGGAAAACAGCACTGAAAAAATAAACTTGTGTGCAGAATAAGTTAAATTACCTCGCATCCCCTTTCACAGGTTTATATTATTGCTTTTGATTTTATGCTTACTTATGTCTACAGTGTTTTGCCTTTTGTTCCCCCACAACTTGACTACTGTTTTCTACTTCAGTTCCTTTGTTCTGTTGTATTTGTCTAATCTTCTTTGGGGTATGCATAGCATGTATCAGTATAACATCCGTTCACAGCTGTCCATTATTTCCTTTAAGTTAACTTTGCATTGTGAATGGGGTGACACGGAATGAATAGATCTTGTGGCTTATTGCTGGATAACTCACAGATAGGTAGCTTAAATTCTGTCAGGTCAGGTATTCATTAGTGGAGATGTGTGGATGGAAAATTTAATATAGTAAATAGCTTGTGTGGACTTGTGTCTTGTTAACGAATTTTGCCATCATCTCTGTGTATGCTTCAGTCTTGCTGACAACACTTATGTGTTCCATGTGAGGGAGAGAAATGACAGAAGAGAAATTGCTCATTCAAAACTAGAGGAGGTCATGGCATGGGGCATGCATGCCAATGAAGTGAAAGGCATCTCACACACCTGCTTTTCAGCCCAAGTATATTGTAAGCAAGCATTGACATGGCACAGCTTGTTGGCAAAAAGTGCAAAAGCAGGCATGTGACATGCCATTAACTTCAACAACATATATACCACATGCTACACAATTCTGCAACCTCTAAATTTTTCTTTTAGAACCTAAACACTTACTGATAATAAACGTAATATGACAGGAAGTCCAACACTGGACTTACTTGACCTTTCAGCTACTTGTGATATGTAACATCTGGAGAGAAATATTATACTATATTAAGGAATCTTTCAAATCATCCATAAGTATCCAAGAGATGCATAAACATGCTAATGATAATGCTATTCCAACTTAAAGATGCGATAATCATAGGCCAGATCCTGTAACACAAACTCATATGAATAGTTTATTTGTGCATTGCCTGAATTCATAAGTAAGCAAAACACAGAACACTGAATTCATAAGTTCATAATTACATAGGAATTGCTATAACAGATCAGATCAGTGGTATAACTTGCCTGGTATATTATAACCATCAAAGCCAAGCCCAGATACTTCAGAGGAAGGTACAAGAAATCCCACAACAAAAGAAAATTACCAAGAAAAGTTATTAGTTGAGAAAGATCTGATCAACTGAAAAGGGTATTTTGAAAGACAAGTGCAATTCAAGATCAATGTTAGAAAGGGTAGCTACTGAGGTATGCATGGCAATTCATATGCCTGTGCAACTTCAAGATGAGAAGCTGAAATATAGCTTGTAAGGTTTAAAAGTCTTAGTATCTTCCTAAAAAGAAGGGACTCTTATGAAGGTAAGTGTGGCATCTCTAGCGGACGCTGTGACCCCTTTACTAAGGGGTCAGGCATCAGCTTCAGCACTGGCCAGTTGCCTGGATGTTAAAGCATCTGGAGCCTCAGACCCTGATCCCAAAGGGCTGAGCTCCCATTGTTTGGCATCCCTCTCCCTCCAAGAGAGAGGGATGCTCCTTTAAGCTTTGAAATTAAGGGAGCTGGGGATTGACTGTCCCCAGCCTAATGCAGGCCACTGATCCCCCTGCTTCGATGAGGCTCTGGCTCCGCTCCCAGTGCTAAGTTTACCTAGATACAGCCAGCTTGCTTGTTACCCCCGGGAATGCCCGGGGCTGCCCCCAGCACCCTTAGTGCCTGTGGGGGCTTCTCACCACCACAGTAAGGCATTCTAAACTTTCATTCTAATAACTTGAATCGGACAAAAGCTAAGAATAGCAAGTTTCCTGTTGGTTACAGATACCAATTTAGCCATTGATGGCAAAGAATTGCATCCTTTTATGTAAACAGCACTGAAATGAGCAGAGATGTATTATTACTTTTATTGCCTTTTTAACTTCAATCAGCCTTACCCTATATGCCTTCCTCTTGTTGTGTATGCAGTGTCTTACGCATCCAGATCTGAGGAGGAACATATAAACATCATAGAAATGCCACCTTATGTAGCAGTCGGTAAGACTTCATTGAATCTGAAGGTGGAAATAGTAGATATATTCATCGTGTGAGAAAATTAAAGCGCATTCTATGAATTACAAAACAGGAGTAGAAATCTGCCTTTTCTGAAATGAGACCAGGCTTTGATATCTACAGTATCTTTTCCTTTTTTGCAATAACTGGCTCATCCCCAGTGTACTCTGTGTGTTTTGACCATGTTTCAAGCTTCAAAGGAAGCTGAGCAGTTATTCTCTTCCTGGCAACACCAGACCCTGAGGTTTCACTTGAGTTCACATTCAGTTCATTTCACTCTTAGGGCTCTGCTTTCAAACGTTTGTATTCAACCTGAAAGATTTCCCTTCCTTCTGACATTCTCTGGTGAGTCAAACTCCACAACTGCTGCTTATATCAGGATATTGCTCAGCTTTATTCCAACCTACATCAAAATTGTGCCTGTCTATATAAATGCTGCCAAAGGGTCCCAAAAAGGCAAAAAGTACTGGGTGTGCTATTTCTGTTAAGTTGTATGACTTTGGTACTGATGAAAGGCATCAGACTAATGGTCCTAGAAACAGAGGACATCCATTTAAGTCACCAAAGAAGCAGCTTTGCTACTTTCCCTTCCTTTCCCATCACACCAAGAGATTCAACCCTGGCTTGGGAATCCCACTACTAGCGATAAGAAACTGGTTACTTTCCTGGACAATGACCCACACATTACAACGAGGGACATGCTCAGCTGGGATGGGCTTCACCTGTCCCCCAAAGGTAAGCGTGTGTTTTCTTCCAGGTTGGCGGATCTCCTCCGGCGGGCTTTAAACTAGGCTCGTCGGGGGGAGGGGAAGATGAGGGTGGGGGAAGCTGTGGACCACCAAACCAGGTGGCACCCACAAGGACAGCCCAGCCTGAAGAAAGAGAGCTTTGGGAACGTGAAAGACAGGGGGTGGACAGCAATATGGCACAGGTAAGGAACGGGAAGGTTAGAGACAAAAAGCCCTTTAGGACTTGGAGCGAGGGGGTAGCAAAAGCACCAGTCACAGGGCTCAAGTGCCTATATACTAATGCTAGGAGCATGGGAAACAAGTAGGATGAACTAGTGCTCCTGGTTGCACTAAACGACTACGACTTAGTGGGGCTGACGGAAACCTGGTGGGATTCATCCCACGACTGGGCGGTACATATTGAGGGCTATAGATTGTACAGAAAGGACAGAGTGGGGAAAAGGGGGGGAGGGGTTGCACTCTATGTTAAGGAGCAATATACATCAACCCTCATCAAGACAGAATCAAAGGATGAGGAAGTAGAAGGACTGTGGGTTAGGCTACATGGGGGGCAAGGAGAAAAGGATTTGGTGGTAGGGGTCTGCTACAGACCCCCACATCAAGGGGAAGAAATAGATTTGGGGCTCCTGAGGCAACTCTCGGAGACCATAAAAGCTAAAGAGGCGGTGGTCATGGGGGACCTAAACTACCCGGACATCTGCTGGGAGACACAGACAGCAAAGTCCCACCGCTCACGCAGGTTTCTAACCTGTGTACAGGACCTCCACCTGACGCAGGAGGTACATGGTCCCACTAGGGGGAATGCCTTACTGGATCTGGTATTGGCAACGGGGGATGATATAGTAGGGGACCTACAGATCGGTAGCCATCTGGGGGACAGTGATCACCTAAAAGTACAGTTCAACATAAGGCGTCGAGTGGGTAAGGTAACCAGTAGGGTGAACGTGCTGGACTTTAGGAAAGCTGATTTCAGCGAACTCAGGCGATTAGTGAAGGACGCACTGCAGAGTAGTAGTTTTGAAATGATGGGAGCCCAAGAAGGGTGGCTGTGCCTTAAGGAGGCTATCCTTCGAGCACAAAGCGAGACGATCCCCGTGCGAGGTAAAAGAGGGAAAGGGGCCAGGAGGCTTCCCTGGCTGACCAGAGAAATCCAGGGCAGACTAAGGGCCAAAAGGGGAGCACATAAAAAGTGGAAACAGGGAGAGATCACCAAAGAGGAATATACCTCTTCTGCTCGTGCTTGTAGGGAGGCAGTTAGACAGGCCAAAGCTACCATGGAGCTGAGGATGGCAACCCAAGTAAAAGACAATAAGAAATTGTTTTTTAGATATATAGGGAGTAAAAGGAAGGCCCAGGGAGGAATAGGACCCCTGCTAAATGGGCAGAAACAATTGGTGACGGACAGAGGGGACAAGGCTGAACTCCTCAACGAGTTCTTCGCCTCAGTGTTCCTAAGCGAGAGGCATGACAAGTCTCTCACTGGGAGTGTAGGGAGGCAGCAGCAAGGCACCAGACTTCCATGCGTGGACCCTGAGGTGGTGCAGGGTCACTTAGAAGAACTGGATGCCTTTAAGTCGGCAGGCCCGGATGAGCTCCATCCGAGGGTACTGAAGGCACTGGCCGACATCATTGCAGAGCCACTGGCGGGAATATTTGAACGCTCGTGGCGCACGGGTCAAGTCCCGGAGGACTGGAAAAGGGCCAATGTGGTTCCCATTTTCAAGAAGGGGAGGAAGGAGGACCCGGGTAACTATAGGCCAGTCAGTCTCACCTCCATCCTTGGCAAAATCTTTGAGAAAATCATCAAGACTCACATTTGTGAGAGCCCGGCAGGACAAATTATGCTGAGGGGAAACCAGCACGGGTTCGTGGCAGGTAGATCGTGCCTGACCAATCTAGTCTCTTTTTATGACCAGGTCACAAAACGCCTCGACGCAGGAGGAGGGGTGGATGTCGTATACTTGGACTTCAGGAAGGCCTTTGACACGGTATCCCACCCCATACTGGTGAACAAGTTAAGGGGCTGTGACTTGGATGACTGCACAGTCCGGTGGGTGGAGAATTGGCTGGAGGGTCGCACCCAGAGAGTCGTGGTGGATGGGTCGGTTTTGACCTGGAAGAGTGTGGGCAGTGGGGTCCCGCAGGGCTCGGTGCTTGGACCGATACTCTTTAATGTCTTCATCAGCGACTTGGACGAGGGGGTGAAATGTACTCTGTCCAAGTTTGCAGATGACACTAAGCTATGGGGCGAAGTGGACACGCCGGAGGGCAGGGAGCAGCTGCAAGCAGACCTGGACAGGTTAGACAAGTGGGCAGAAAACAACAGAATGCAGTTCAACAAGGAGAAATGCAAAGTGCTGCATCTAGGGAGGAAAAATGTCCAGCACACCTACAGCCTAGGAAATGACCTGCTGGGTGGCACGGAAGTGGAAAGGGATCTTGGAGTCCTAGTGGACTCCAAGATGAACATGAGTCGGCAGTGTGACGAAACCATCAGAAAAGCCAATGGCACTTTATCGTGCATCAGCAGATGCATGACAAATAGGTCCAAGGAGGTGATACTTCCCCTCTATCGGGCGCTGGTCAGACCGCAGCTGGAGTACTGCGTGCAATTCTGGGCGCCGCACTTCACGAAGGATGCGGATAACCTGGAGAGGGTCCAGAGAAGGGCCACTCGTATGGTTAAGGGCCTGCAGGCCAAGCCCTACGAGGAGAGACTAGAGAAACTGGACCTTTTCAGCCTCCGCAAGAGAAGGTTGAGAGGCGACCTGGTGGCTGCCTATAAGTTCATCAGGGGGGCACAGAAGGGAATTGGTGAGTATTTATTCACCAAGGCGCCCTCGGGGGTTACAAGAAATAATGGCCACAAGCTAGAGGAGAGCAGATTTAGATTGGATATTAGGAGGAACTTCTTCACAGTTCGAGTGGCCAAGGTCTGGAACGGGCTCCCAAGGGAGGTGGTGCTCTCCCCTACCCTGGGGGTATTCAAGAGAAGGTTGGATGTGCATCTAGCTGGGGTAATGTAGGCCCAGCACTCTTTCCTGCTTATGCAGGGGGTCGGACTCGATGATCTATTGAGGTCCCTTCCGACCCTAGCATCTATGAATCTATGAATCTATGAGTGATAAGCCTTTCTGAGACAGCTAATTGGGATGTTAACTTCTCCTAACTGGGGAAGTTGTAAGCACACAGCTACAAGTGAAGACATTTAACAAGAATTGAGAGAGATTTGCTTTTGTGAGGAGGATGCTAGTAGCAGAAGGTGGCCTAGGATGCACTTGCCCTGGCATAGAGTGAGGCCCAGTATGAGAAGATACAGGATTCTTTGGTCATAGTTAAAGCCACAGAGTGCGCACGCTCTATTTTTATCAAACCTATTGCGGTTTTGCTCTGCTACATCCAGCAAATTGTCATACTGACCAGACGTAATACATATGTAAAGATACATTAAAAAATGAGAGAATATGAAGAAAATTACACAGTTTTACAGCCAGAAGGAGTTATTCTAATAATCAAACCTGTCCTCCCATCTAACACTGCAGTAGAATTTCACTCGGTAATTTCTGTTTCTAGACCAACAAACTGTGCTGGAATGACAGCTTCTCAAGCTTGTCCTTAGCCAGAGGTTACCCTAGAGCCCAATGCCTGCTTAGAAATGTAGGAGCAACAGGATGTTAGACAACTCTCCATACTTTTTTTATGACCTTTCTAGCAGGTGTCACCTCCAGGTTAAAAACACATGAACAACGCCATATCACGAGATTGAGGAATAAAGGAGCTAGTATATCTACTTTCACAATATTTAATTTATTTAAATGTATAATCTATTTTATAGCCTAAGCACATTGTGTGCACTGAAAACATGAACTTTTATAAAATGCTTCCCTGGAGCAGGGGTTTCAAAAACACTTTGATGATTAGAGTTTGAATATGTGCTATTCTCGTTGCTTGCATAAATTATCATCCTAGACAAGTCTGCAAATTCTCCCTCTGAATCATGCAGCCAAATGGAAAGCCATTTAAACGTAGTGAGAGTTATGATGGGTGCGATGTGGGAGAAAGGCATTAATATATGCTGATTTTTCTAAGCCAAAACAAAAGGACAAGCTTTCAAGCCAATACCATTTTGATCTATAATGAGTACAATTATATCTGGAGTTCCTTAGGCATTGACAGAGGGATAACATTGATAGCACTGTATCTTCTCAAACAGAATTACCTAATGCAATTCAGAGTTGCTAGTTTTTCTAGCCCTCTGCTTAACCACCATCGATGGTGCCAGTTGCCTCTGATGTACAGTTTGTCTGAAGAAGGAAATAGGTCTATATATATATAAATTGAAGACTCAAGGCCTCTACTCCAGTAAGATACAAACAATTGATGCTAAAATTTAAATTATGCAATAAGGACCAGATTCTCAGGTGGTGCAGTTCAGCATAGCTCCATTGCAGCCAGATGAGCTATGCCCATTCATACCAGCTGAGGATCTAGCACTAAGTGCATAAAAAGTGGGCATCCTGCCTCAAACTAATAGCTCTTAATTTGATGCCCCTGCTGTCTTTTCCAAATAATTTTCTTCTAGAGCTGTCTCAGCAGGGTAGCTCTGGCTCAGAGTTACCTCTGTTGCAGACACTGACATCTCCTTATGATTTGTATTACTCTTCCTAGTCCAGTCACCAACAACACAGTAGGAATAACAATTACTCTGTTTATCAGCTAATGTAGCCTAAGCTAACAACAGGCTGTCAAACCAAAAGAGATATGTTAAGCCTGCCTCGCTTTCTTCCTTAAAAGAATTCCACTATAGAATACATTTTTCATTATATGCAATTGATTTTTTTAAATAACCACTGGCTTGCCTAGGAGGCCATAGCCATTACAAAGAAGTTGCATTTTTCACTCAACTTTACTTATATCTTTAAAGAGAGGGAATGAGGAGGACCCTGGGAATTATAGACCAGTCAGTCTAACCTTGTTACCTAGAAAGATACACAAGCCTACCATCAAGAAATCCATTTCTAAGCACCTAGAGGATTACAAGGTGATAAGGAACAGCCAACATGGGTTTGTCAAGAGCCGGGCATACTAAACCAACCTGATGTTCTTCTATGACAGCATCAGGCAATTATTTTGGGTGGAGGGTCGCTTACTGAGTTTTGGCAAGCCATCAAGTGCCCCATGACAGGCAGCCCAGGGCAGATAAATATTTATTTTCTAAATTTTTTAGGGTCCCCGCAGGCTGGATAGAATGGCCTGGTGGGCCACATGTAGCCCGTGGGCCACATTTTGCCCACCCCTGTTCTATGACAAGGTGACAGGCTTTGTAGATGCAGGGGGGGAGTAATGGATATGGTATACCTTGATATTAGCAAGGCTTTTAACACTGGGTCCAATTACATTCTCATAAGTAAACAAATAAATTAAGGTCTAGATCAGTGGTTCCCAACCTTTTTGTGCCATGACCTGCTATTGGGAGTGGAGGGCAGCAGCAGCAGCAGCCTGGGGGCAGGGGAGCTCCCAGCACACAGTGTAGCTCGTTCTTTGTGTGCAGCATTGCCCCCAGTGACCCTCATTTGGGTCACAACCCAAGGCTGAGAACCTCTGGTCTAGATTAAACTTCTGCAAGATAGGTACACATAAATTGTTGGATCATCAAGACCAAGGAGTAGTCCTCAATGGTCTCAAGATCTAACTGGGAGACAGTACTCATGAGTATACAACACAGAACACTGAATTCATAAGTACAAAATTACATAGGATTTTGCTATAACAGATCAAATCAGTGGTATAACTTGTCTGGGATCTTATCACTGTCAAAGTCAGGCCTATGTACTTCAGAGGAAGGTACAAAGAAATCCCACAAGAAAAAAAAATCACCAAGAAAGGATTTTAGTTGAGAAAGAGCTGATCAAATGAGAAGGGTATTTTCAAAGACAATTGCAATTCAAGAAGGTGGCTACTGAGATATGCATGGTAAGTGGAGTTTCCCCAAAGGGTCTGTCCTGAGTCTCATACTGTTAATTATCTGTATTAATGATTTTGAAGATGGAACTGTATGCAAACTTAGTCAATTTGCAAATAATATCAGATGGTGAAGGGTAGGAGATCCTTTGGAAGATAGGATTAAGATTCACAATGATCTTGATACATTAAAAAAATAGTCTGACATAAATCAGATGACATTAAGTAAGAACAAGTGCAAAGTACTATACTTAGGACAGAACAATCAAATACACAATTATAAATTGGGGAATGATTAGCTGGGTGGCATACTGCAGAAAAGGACCTGGGAGTTACAGTGGGCCACCAGTGTGTTAAATATGGATCAACAGTGTGCTATTATTGTACAAGAAGATAATAACATACTGGGATGTAGTAAAAGCAGTAAAAAGCAGTTTCATGTAAGGCACAGTAAGTGATTCTTCCACTGTCTTCACCACTGGTGAGACCACTACTGGTGTGACCTCACTTGGACCAACCTGATTTCCTTTTATGATCAGGTCACAAAGGCAATGGATGCAGGTGTCACCGTGGACATAGTCTTTCTAGACTTCAGCAAGGCCTTTGACACTGTCTCCCACCCCATCCTCATTAAAAAACTAGGCGACTGTGGCATCGATGCCTACACAGTGAGATGGACTGCAGATTGGCTCAAGGGTCGTACTCAGAGGGTGGTGGTGGACGGGTCATATTCAACCTGGGGGGAAGTGGGCAGCAGAGTCCCCCAGGGCTCGGTCCTTGGGCCTGCATTGTTCAGTTTCTTCATCAGCGATTTGGACGACAGGGTGAAAAGCAACTTCTTTAAATTCACTGAAGATACCAAAATTTGGGGTGAGGTGAGCACGCTAATAGGGAGGGAAAGATTGCAGCAAGATCTGGATAGGTTACAGGAGTGGGATAACATAAACAGGATGCGTTTCAATACTGACAAGTGCAGGGTGCTGCACTTGGGCAGTAGTAACCAGCAGTACACTTATAATGGGAAACTCCCTTCTTGAGAGCACGGAGGCAGAAAGGGATCTTGGAGTCATTACTGACTCCAAGATGAACATTGGCCTGCAATGCGAGGTCACGGTTGGCAGGGCTAACCAGACCTTGTCGTGCATCCACAGGTGCATCTCAAGTAGAGCCAAGGAGATGATCCTCCCCCTCTATGCAACTCTGGTCAGCTGGAGTACTGCATCCAGTTCTGTGTGCCGCACTTCAGGAGGGATGTGGACAACATGGAGAGGGTCCAGAGGAGGGCCACCCGCATGATCTGGGGACAACAGGGCAGACCCTACAATGAGAAACTGTGGGACCTGAACCTGTTCAGCCTTCACAAGAGAAGGCTGAGGGGGGACCTGGTGACTGTCTATAAACTCACTAGGGGGGACCAGAAGGGTTCGGGGGAGACACTGTTTCCCCTAGCGCCCCCTGGCATGACAAGGAACAATGGACACAAATTATTGGAGAGTAGGTTTAGATTAGACATCTGCAAGAACTATTTCACAGTTAGGGCGGCTAGGAGCTGGAACCAACTTCCTAGGCAAGTGGTGCTGGCTCCTACCCTGGGGATCTTTAAGAGGAGGCTTGATACCTACCTGGCTGGACTCATTTGAGTCCAGTTTTTCTCCTGCCCTGGCAGGGGGTCGGACTTGAAGATCTACAAGGTCCCTTCCGACCCTACTTCTATGATTCTAGGACTATTGTGTCTAGCTCTGTCTGCTGGACTCCAAGAATGATGTGGACACATTGGAAAGAGTCCAGGGCAGAGAGAAACAAAAATAATTAGAGGAAAATGACATACAAGGAAAGGATGGAAAAAATGGTGTTATTAAGTCTAAAGAAGAGAATGCTAAAGGGAGATTTGATAACAGGCTTCAAATATAAAAAAGATTTGTTAATAGAAAACGGTGCCAGACTCTTCTCTGTATCCCCTGAGTCAGGGCAGGAAGCAAGAGGTCTAAACTGCAACAAAGGAAATTTTAAAAGAGATGTTGGGAAGAATTTTCTAATAATGAAGGTAATTAAGAAGTGAAGCAGACTGCCATGGGAGGGTGCAGAATCTCTTTCCTTGCAGGTTAGATAAACACTTAACTGGATGGTTTATATATAGATCATCCTGCCCTAAGCCGGAGGTTGGACTAGATGACCTCGGGAGGTCCCTCCCATTCCTTTTTTTTTCTCTCTTATTTTATATCTGTAAAACTCTGGGTCAGACATTTGTTACTGAATTAATTGCCCAAAAGTGATTACTTGAAATATAGCACGAACTGTTTCTTGAGCAATCATCAAGAATAAGAGGCAGAGAAAGAGAAAGGCAGGGCCAAGGCTGTATCAAAGTCAATTTGTGATTTTTTTTTCTTTGTCTTTTGAATCCTACACGTCCCTCAGAGAAGCAAGTATCACTTCTTCAGTAATACAGTTGGGCCTCAATTTACATGGTGGTTACATTCTTGAAAAAACAGCATGCAAATAGAAATTGAGTAAAAAGATACCAAGGATCTATGGGAAATAAGGCTTTAGGTTCCAGATGCGGCTGATAATTTGGCTGATAAATGCCTGTACGTGCGCGCAGCCACAGCACAGCATGCAGCCAGCAAGGAGCAGAGCTCGGCAGCTTGGAGAGCTGCATGCAGCTGGTAAATCTGGTGTGGTGGAAGGGGAGCGGGGAGGGAAGGGGCATGGGGGAAAGATTGACACCTCCTCTGGTGAGGGAGGAGTGGGGCAGGGGCAGGGGTAGACGCTGCCCAGCTGGGGTGAATCGGGTTCAGGATGGAGCTGTGGTTTGACCAGGAGATATGGGGAGGGGGGTGGCTCCCCAGGCTACATGCTCCTCAGGATGGCACAGGGAGGGGGCATGTTCCCCCGGATCTGCGCAGGGCAGGGCAGGCGAGCTGTATCCGCAAGCTGGAGCCGGGGCTGTGCCAGGCTTTTCTCAGTGGGGGCTGGGCTCAGGGTGGGTGGGAGGGGCACTGGGAGGGGGCTATGGAGGGGGGTCTGCAGCCACCCAAAATTTCACTGTAGGCCCCTTCACTGTCATCGCCCACTCCAAGCCCAGCCTGGCTCAGTCCCCACTGAAAAGAGCCCCACACAGCTCTGGTTCCAGCCCACAGCTGCAGCCTGCCCAGCCCTGTCCTGCCCTGCACAGGTCCAGGGGGGCATGCCCTGCCATGCCCCCCCAGGGTGTGCTCAGCAGCAGGAGCCACCCTCCCTTCCTGTGCCCCCCAGATGAGCTGCGGCTCTGTCCCTCACCCACCCTGCTCCAGCTGGGCAGCACCTGCCCCAGCCCCTGCCCCACTGCCTGCCTCACCATGGGGGACATTGATCTGTTCTCCCACACCCCTTCCCTCCCCCTCCCCTTCCACCACAACACAACACATTTACCAGCTACACTGAGAGCAGCTTGGTGGAGGGAGGGCAGGAAACAACCAACTGATTCTAGATGCATCAGCACATCTTGGCAACCATGCTGCACCATGTCAAAGTAAATCCATACCGTGTACAAAAAGGGTCACAATTAATTGACCGTGCATAACTGAAACCATGCAAAAAAAATACCGTGTAAATCAAGGCCCAACTGTACTCCATTTATGCTGCATCCCATTGGTACACAGCTGAAACTCACTTTGATAACAGTTGTCTTTCAGTCTCTTGAGTTTTAGTCACTGTTACTATTATTAAAGATAATCTGAAGTGTGGACGGTGCATCAAGGTGATCTTGATTCTTAGCTGTTATTACAGAAGAGAACTATTGCTCAGAAAATGGGAAGGCACGTATTGCCCAGGTCTACCACACGCATTCTTCTTTGTAGCAAGGTTGATACTTATAACCTGTCCCCTTACTATCATTTCTTCACCCACTCCATCAACTCTTGAGTTGAGTATAAAAAACTTGGCTCTAATGATATAATTGGTGATATTGGCAGCAAAGAAATAATAATAATAAAAAACCCCGCAAGGAGGGGAAAGAAGGACATAATCTCAAACTGTTTAGCTTGAAAATTGCACATAAAACATGTGAAAGTTATAGCAAAGTAGAAACTGATTCAGTCTGACACTGGGCTTCCAAATGCCTGATATTACCAGTGATGTCACTGTTAAGAATCACCAAGCCCAGAAGTATCAGCCAAAAATATGTCAGGATTTTACATGTTTTACACAGGTTTCTTGCCATTGCCAGTGCATCTAATTTAGGTATACTGTCACCCTCCCAGGCAGCTGCAGCATTCTTTTTTAATATTCATTCCATCTCACACCAGACCTGTATCGCTTTATAAATTAGTTTAAGTAGTTACAACTTTATAGGAGAAAAATGAAAGATATTGGACAGTCCGTCCGTG
Organism: Crocodylus rhombifer; assembly: GCA_038503035.1. NCBI lineage: Eukaryota > Metazoa > Chordata > Crocodylia > Crocodylidae > Crocodylus > Crocodylus rhombifer. The sequence goes on from JAVSML010022367.1 coordinate 175,920, forward strand.
AGAAAGCAGTGCTCGCCCTTAGAGCAGTTGTAACACGACTGGAGCGAATGCCAATTTCTCACCATCACCTCACCAAGTTACCTTATCTCTGCTGTCTTTAACAGTGAAAGGATTAGTCTTTCCTTCAGTTCATTCAGATCTTGGTCTTTCTGTTGAAACTTCCAACAAGGTGCTAAATGTAATGATCCTCCCTAACATATGATCACCTTTCCTTTGGAAATGTACTATGGTCATCAGCTCATTTCACTGACATCCAAAAGGAAAGGAAGTGCACTGCCCGCATCAGAGGCAAAAAGAAACAGGCCTTCTCTATTCATTTGATGCAGGATATCATTAAATATGTTTTTTAGAAATTTGGAGTAGGCAAAATGATTTTAGATTTGAAAATGAGGTTTATTTAATATTTCTGACCTCCTTTTTGGTCATATAAATCAGGAAAGAATTTTTAAAGGAAGAATTTTTGGACACAAAAACGAGCTTGAGGGAATAAAGACGGAAAAGAGCCTGGGGCACTCATAGAGTTCATCCCTCATCTTGTAGCCCAGGGGACAAAGCCATTCTGAGAGGAAAAGAGTGCAGCCACTTTGTGTCAATATATTTGCAGAATTCTACCCATACATATTGTAAGGATCTCTCTCTTTTTTTCCAGTTTTCATTTAATCAAGAAAATATAAAAAACATTTTTTTGGGTCAACCAAAACATTTTTTTATTTTGTATTTTCTCTGTGGTCATCAACTGTTCACCTAATTCTACTTTTTATAGCAGGATTGAGCAAAATACAGCCTAAAGGTGGGATCCAGTCTGCCAATTGATTGTATCTGGCCTGTGGCTGCCCCCGTAATGCTTTGTTTAGGGCTGAGCCCCACCTGCTCCTACCTGGGGCAGCCTATACCACACTCCCACCTGCACCCAGCAACAGCACTGCCCTGACCTGTACACACAGCTTCCTGGTGGGGCTGCTCCAGTTGTTGTTGCAGCTGCCCGGGTACTGCTCACCACCCCATCTCTACCTACCATCCCCCACCTCCAGTGGCTCCTCCTGGCCATGCTGTGCTCCTCTGTGCAAGTGGTAGCGCGAGCTGTGGAGATGCACCACACACCCAGCCAGGTGGGGGGAAGGTGCAGCTGGGTGGCTTCTACCCCAGTGCACAGGGCTCCAGCTCCAGCTCTCAGCTGCCTTCCACCCACCCTGCCCACACAGCAGAATAAGTACTGTGGGCAGCCAAATGGGTGGAAGGCAGCCGGAGCAGCACAGCAGGGGCAGGAGGAGAAGGAGAAGGAGCTGCTGGAAGCTAGGGGATCTGAACAGTACCCAGGCAGCACTGAAAGCAGCCCTACCAGGAAGCTGTGCACACTGGTTGGGGCCAGGACCAGGATGGTGCCATTGGTAGGTGCAGAATGGGTGAGGACGGGAGCGCTGCATGGGCTGCTCCGGGTGGGAGCAGACAAGGCTTGGTCCCATGCGGAAGGCTGTGGGGGCAGCTGTGGGCCAGATGTGGGGAGCAGACCATTCTGCTGCACATGCCCCCTTGCACCCCCATTTCTCCCCCCACCTCTGGCCAGCTTGTGGGACCTAGCAAGCAAACAGTTGGGGGGACACCCACTCCACACCCTTCCACACATGCACTCACCCACTGCCACACCCACCACACACACAATATACAAGAATAAGACTTTGTTTTGAGCTATTATACAATCATCTCTATATATACTACTAAAGAATCCCTATAAATTAGGACAACAATTATTTTTTAAAATAAAATTAAAATACGTTATAGTAGATATTTGGTTTTCAGTATATGAGTTGTTTTTATCTACAATTTATTAAAATGGTTTCTTCTGAAAGATTTTTGTGTGTGCAGTCCTTGACAGCTCACCAAAACTTGTTAAGTGGCCTGCCAGCAGAAATAATTGCCCACCCCTGGTTTAGAGTCTCATACAGTGGCAGCCAAGTTGAAGCATGGGCAGGTGATGGATGTGGCAGATTGGGAGGAAACAGGAATCAAAGGAGTAGTTGGGAGGAGCCAGGATTCAATGGTGGTTCAAGAGTTTGGCCACGTGGAAGCTGTGAGAGTAGGTGACCCTGAATTCAGTATTGTCACATCCTGGTAGCAATGAGATTCAGTAGAACTGAGCAATAATGCTAGCTGTGGATTAGGAGTAGATTTAGAGGGTGCAGACTGTTATTTTTTTAATAAATTTTTTAATAAAACATTTTAACATGAAAAAGCAACAGCTGAATTCTGAAATTGTTGAAATTTAGATGTTTAACTTCTTTATTTTTCAGGGTATTTTTCTAGATGAAATATTTTGATGCATTCATCACACATTTCATGATTTTTTTATATTTTACTCCAAATTGCATTCTTTTGTGAAGAAAGACATTCATACACAAGATTTTCACCAATTGTAGAAAACAGAAAAGGGAAATAAATTTTGTAGGGACTTTTACTGAGAAGGTGGGCTGTAATTAGGAGCAAAGCAAAGCAAAAATATGTAAGATGAATATTATATAAACTTGCTTGAGTCTCTTCTATTGAGCCATCTGAAATTAGGCTTAAAGCACTTGGTATAACGTATGGAATGTTTCTGGCACTTAGCCAAAGGCCAAACAAGACTTGAGACATCCAGATCTCAAATGTCTATAGTTCTATTAAAGTCATGCCTGGTACAGTTTAATAACCCCAGTTAAATATTAGAATTCTCATGGTCTTCCATTTTCCTCATTAAAGCTTTCAGCTCATCCTGTAGTAGTTAGCAAAAGCAGAATACTGTCGTTTCTGAAGCATAAAAATCAAATAGCTTGCTTCATCTTTGCTATTTCCACAGATACATAATTTTGTTCTTTAAAACTGCTTACCTGTATGCATTGCAGCATGCAGTGAAATTCTTTTCTACTCCAACAATCTCAGTTTTCACCTTTGAATTCATATATTGATTGTCTAGAGAGGATTATGAGTTCTGAGTCAATAAGCAGACCCATAATGAATTTCAAAATTTGTGTTCAGAATAGTCATTCTGAATAGTCACAAAGCAAAGCTACCTTGAAAAAAGGGTTTAATTTAAGGTGTTGGATTTACAAATTACCCTGATTTTTATCTTACTATATCCAGCTGTTCTATAGACCTCAGAGCCTCAAGATAAATTTTTTCCTAACCTGCACTTGTGGGAAGGGTCACACCATCGGATAGCATCACTGATTTGTTTCATTATCTCCAGGTGCCTTTTTTTTACAATCCTAGATACACCACTCTCAGATGTTAATTTACCCAACCCTAGAAAGTACAGAAGTCAAAGAGCTGCAGAGAGTAAGCATCTCTAAAACTAAGGCTCATGATTTGGATTTGCATACTTGGATTTACAATCTTTGGCCCTTAACATTTAATGTTATTGATGTATGATAAAATGTATAAGTATGACAAACATTTGAGGAGCTGCTTTTTTCTGTTAGCAAATCTTAAATCTCCAACATACTCAAAATACTAAGTTAATACAACCTTATTAGTACAACAATATAGAGCACCATATGGTTTCACATACAATATAGTCACTTCAGGTTAGTTATTGTCCTTGGTGTCATTGCCAGCACCAGATCACGTTTTTTGTTACAGCCCTGAGGCATTTCATGTCTTCCAAGCACTGCAGACTTATTTGCTGGATAATAATATAAATGGTGTGTGATCGTGCAGCAATCTGTCTCAGTAAGTGGTTGTTGCCATTTGAGTCCCCAAATCACCATTTCAGAGCGCGGCTTTCCAAAGTCTCCATTTTATGTATTGTGTTGAAGCTGACCTATAAAAAAAGTTCTGTATAAAAAAGTGACAAGGTATTATATTGGTATGCTTTCAGTTTAGTTGTTTATACAGTTCTGTCCATGGATACAAATTACTAATAGCTTTTGGAGCACACTGTTTATATTTATCTTTCCCTAAATGTCATTACCATCTGCAATTTGGCTGCCCAGGTAAATGGAATTTTTTGCTTTTTCCTCCTTATAAGCATCACCCAGTCTCTTCTGTTAATCCAGCCTTTATCATCTTTGATTTGACAGCAGAGCCACATAAACTATGGCTGCTGGATCTTTCCAACCTGCTCCGAGCCTCACTTATTCTCCACAACTTTGAAGGTCACTAGAAAACTGGAACATCATTTGCAAAGTCTAAACTGGCAGATTTCAAAGATGAATTAATATTAAACTTCTTAACCTT
>JAVSML010022367.1:180138-196442 GCA_038503035.1 Crocodylus rhombifer
TCATACTGACTTTTGTGAGACTACCCATGGGAGGAGTTGGCTTTGGCTTTGGCTTCTGGTGATGTTTGTAGTCCTAGCTTTTTACTTATCTTGTATGTTGCTAAGGGCATACAACACATCAAAGCTTTCCTGTTTCTGGAGGGACCAGGATAGGGCTGTTCAAGGAGGGGCCAGGAAGAGAGATTGGAGGCACACCACATATAGAGCACAACTCTGCATAGTATGCACTCACCACATGTAGAGCATAACTCTGCATAGTTGCCTTGTGCACTGATACACAAGGAGTAGATCAGGGCTTGAGTGATATAGTTGTGGGGAAGTACCAGTAAGTCTACCACTGTATGGATCCAGGCATTGCTCCCCTTGCTCCCCACTCCCCCATCCTAAATTGGGCATGGTCTCTGCAGTCCTATGCAGCCTTGTCGCTCCTCCTTTGGTTCTTCTGTAGCCTGAAAAAGAACTTCACCCCTTATCCCACCTAAAACATGAATGCACAGCTTGCTGCATTGACTTCCAAGCGTTGGTCCAGACATACGGTTACTCAGAAGCAAATATGAAAATAGCAGGAACTCACAAAACAGAGTAGAACAACTAGTTCATTTTAAACAAATTAACTGAAAAGGTCTAGACATCACCCAAATCAATAGGCACTTAGGTATAAAAAAATCTCTTATACATCTTTTTACCACACTTGATTATACTAGCCTCAACTATTCCCTATTTGGATGTCTGGACCCATCTGGCCTAATACTAATACACTCAAATCATTTTTGCTGGTGGTAGTGGTTTATTTTCATTTGGTTTTCAAAATTTTAGTAAAGAAAATCAAGCTGGAGTAATTTGATTTCATGGCCCTGAAATGTTAACAAACGAGTAGCATGAAAAGCTCTTCTATCTAGCCTACTGTCCAGGTTTTTTGCATGTGCCCTGTTTCATATATGCAAGGACTCCAAGCACGAAGTTTCAACTAGGGCAAATAATGCGAGACAGCTTAATGTAGGAATGTACCTCACTGAGGGTAGAGCAGTAAAGACATGGCTTCCATTCCCTACTCATGGACTTCTTTCCAGCAGAGACTAAATATGCATAAAAACAGTAGTGGTGACTCAACCAGAGTTCTCTGGCACCCTGGGGTGCTATGAGATCCTTTTAAGGGTGCCGTGGAGTACCATGCAATATTAACACTGTTAGATGTGCAAATATTTACATGATTCACAACCACTCCCCCTGAGATTTCACATAGGAATCTATGGTGTCAAAGGAGTTTTATTTTCTTGCACCCCAAGCCATTTAAGGCGCATTATGCCAGCGACACCATTTAAGCGGTGCAAAAGCATTTAGCCCACTTTAAAGTGTCGTGCACACGTGCCACATGGCAGGAAAGTATGATTCAGGTTTCTCAGTTCCCTGACGAATCCCAGCACATCTCAAGCAATCTCCAGTATCTAGTTGTGGTGAAATCCTGTGATTCAAAGGAAGGTAAGAAAAAAAGTAATCAAATAATGTATTCACAAGAGGGGGGAGAGGGGAATGTGGCTTCTTACACTACATTATGGGCAGTTCAAAATGCTGGTTATAGCACTAGTGGAAGCTTCTGATCACAGATGCACATTTTAATAGGACTGACCAGAGGGATATTGGCAGAGAATGTGTCAGGGTAGAAAAGTGTTCATTCTACTACACAAAAATAAGTTGCTTTCTATTTCAGGGACTTCCAGGTAAGAATGTGCAACAAGGTCAGCAGCAGCTAGAAATAGTTCTCAAATAAATTGTTGCACAATTTTAGGTTCTTTCCTCCAGCTATGACAGAATGAATAAGTTGTCTTCTAGATATAGTCCCTACCTACAGATTGTTGGAGGAATAGGCAATAAAAGCAGCAAGGAAGCTGAACAGACAAGAGGTTTAAATGCACACACTTATTTGACATGTGTCCTGATCTGAACAGGATCAGAAAGAACACCATCTTAACTGATTGTTCTAGACATATCCTGCTTGAATGAACAGCTGATGGTAACAAATGTGTCAAGGCAGCCACAGTGGCTTTTTACTGGTACAGTGAAAGGCTACATGAACTAAAAAGAACACTAAAGCTGCTACAGATGTTAAAAAAAACAACCCAAACAGCACTTTACTTAACTCAATGTGTTCCCATGGCAAGTATATCGCATGCCCAGAAGAAGCAGCACATTAGCTGGACCCTGCTCAAAGTGCCCGATCTATACAGATGCTGCAGAGCTAGGTCAAACTAACACACTGTGCTTCTGGTAAAGCACATTTTTGTTTGTTTTCTTCCAAATGTCTGTAAGCAGCCTCAGTGTAGTAGAGGAAATTGGAGAAGTAAGAAAAAGGAGATGCTTACCACAGCAGTGCCTTAACAGGCAGAATTTCTAAGGAGCAAGGGAAATAGCCGAGTGAAATACAAAGTTCTGAAATATGTACTTCATGTGGAGTGCATCTGCACATGCAATTAATGTGACTAAATAAACTCTGGTGCAGTTTTAGCCAGAGTAAACTAATTCCATTTTCACCGTCTACATATGTGTTTAAGTGCAGCAATTTACTCTGCCATCAGATAGTAATTGTCTGGTACTATACAAATAGTCCAGATGGGAATATCCGGTGGCACTGTAAATTAGTCTACAAGGGTCCAATTGCTGCATATGTGTAGACAGTGACACTGTACTGTGCAGGAAATTAGTCTACTGTGCAGTAAAGCGCATGTATAGATGTGCCTATGTAGAACAGGATGCTGGCAGGCTTTCCATGACTTCAGTGGAAAACTCACAAATTTCTCACAGGTAGTATGGAATATATTCACATACAGAGTAACAAATATGCATATTACAAAAGCTGTACAACAGCATTCCAATTTTATGGCGCTCTCATGAGACACCTGTATACCTTTTGTAAAATCAAGAGCTTGCATAATCAGACACAGCCAAGGAGCTTTGGTTTTGGAGCTGTCTAGTAGCACAGGAGTAAAGGCAAACTCATGTTCATTTTGAATAAAAAATAGTTACTGAAGGGTAATGGTGTTTATTCATTTTATTTTGTTCTTCTCCATAGGGTTTATAACAATATAGTGCTATGCAAAGATGAGACTATTTCAGCTACACTGAAAGCTTTCATATACATTCCATTTATCTTCTAAGTGAAAGGGCATAATGACAATATTCTTGCAGTAGCAGCTTTTGCTCCCTGTGGCACAGCACTGTTGGTGCCCGCCACTTTAAGATCTGAGCCAAACTGCCAGAAGGAACTTGAGTCCAGTGACCATTTTAGATCTCTGGTCACCTATATAAACAGAGCAGCCTGCTGCTGGCAGGCCAGGCAGAAATATTGCCTGGCTGCAAGGCTGTATGCAACATCCTATAGGTAAGGGCAGGAGCTTAAGGGGATGATTTGGAGGCTTCTGGTCCTGGGCATGACCTAAAACTGCACCCTGCCAGGGATGGGTGGCCTGGTGGGGCTCCTGGTGGCATGGGAGTCCCCAGGAAAAACCAGGCCAGTTGCCACACCAGTGAAAGGTGGATTGGGGCACCTTAATAACTCCATCTCCTCCAACTGGGTGGGTTACTCCATAGGAAGGCCAAGAAGGTAGACCCAGATTAGGGAGTGGGCTAGAGGCTCAGAAGCCTAACTCTAAACACCCTTGACTGGTCAAAGCTGGGGCCAGGACCAGAAGGGTCAAAAGGGCCAGGGGCCCACTGCAAGGGATGCCCAAAGCTGAGGGTCTGGGGTTTCTGACTGGCCTCGGTGTTGAGGACGGGGCCTGTGTGGCCAAAGGTCCTGGGGGGACCATGCCTAAGGTGGGGAAGAGTTCAGGGAGCTAGGCAGCCCAGAATGAGGGTGGAGTAGGCTGCTTAATGGAGGGATCCAGTTGGGGTCTGGATTGGAGGATTCTGGGGCCTAGTGTGGGGCCGGTGATGTTAAGAACTGTAGATGCCATCTGCGAGGCTTGGGTTGTAGTGTAGGGGAGGAACAGAGCCACAGATAGCACCCCACGGCAGCAGGGCAAGAATGGGCAGCTTCCCACCCAATTAACAACATAATTATGTATCATCAAAGCATGGCAAGAAAGGAGGTGGGTGGCTGGCCCAGAAACAGGTGGGTGGGCCAATGGCAGACAGGCCCCAAGAGAGCCCCCCGTTACACTCCTCTATCTTTTTCTGTAAGGCTAGGTACAGACATTCAAAAAGCTTGAGGTGGAATTAATCAAACCTATGTGGGTGGGTTTCTCTAAGCTGCAAAGGTTGGATCGGGAGTGAATAGAACACCTGTTCACTCTTGGGTGTGGAGGGGCACACGCAGGCTCCCTGCACTGGCCAAGCCAGCAGATTGAGGCTGCTCCTGCATGCCTCCCAGCATGCAGAAGACTGTCAAGGGAAGCCAAGCACATGCTCCCAACAGCCAACCATCACCACAGACCCTCCCCAGCACCTAGCTCTAGCCTTCCAGAAGAGCCCAAGAGTGAGTCACCAGAGCAAGCGGTCTCTTGCCACCACCAGCTAAGCTACTGGGTATGTCATGTTGACCCACTCTAGGGGTCTCTTGAAATCTTAGGATTGGGCAAAGTGGTGACACAGGGAACTGGCGGGGCATGTGCCTGGAAGCCAATCGGGTGGCTCCAGATACTCCATAGAAGGAAGGATCAGGCCCCTTGGGTGCTGCTTGTGCCATGCTGAGCCTTCTGGTACCAAAGGAAGAGCTGGAGCTGGAGCTGGCTCTGAGTGCCCTAGCAAGAGAAATTCTGGGGAATTTACAAACCACTTTTCACTGCTAGGCCTATGAACTTCATTTCATCAGCCTCCTAGGTAAAGAAACTCATGGACTCAATATAGACACTGGATTTATGACACACTACAACCTGCTGAACCTCTGACTCCCCAGGTACCTCTCCACTTTTACCTGCGTTGCTACATTCCCATTCCCTCACCCCCTGACACCTCCATTTCCATTTTCACTGATTGGCTTTCTTGCCTGAATTGTTATTTTATTATTATTATTATTATTATTCCTTCCATCCAGGAACAGGACACACCAACTCCAGGTGCTTCCTCAGCCTAACAAGGAGTTTTTCAACTCAAAATCTTGCTAAGATGTATTTCTGTAACTAACTATTCAGTTGATCTGTTAAAACATACCAGATTAGATTGACCCAAAGGAAAGGACCTTGTCTGCCAGTGGCATGTCCTTAGACTAACACCCCTAGCACCTGACCAGAAGGATGCAGGGCCAGGGCACATCTAAGCCCCAGGCTGGGGCTGGCAGGGAGAGTTCTCTGGCAGATGCTGAAGAAAAAGCTCCTGCAGAGAGGAAAGAAAGACTTTGTGACAGTTTGGTCTCCTGAGATGCTGCTGGTGCTACTGTGCTGCTGCTTTCACTAAGTTTATTATAGAGGCCCCAGCACCAGTGAGGTTGCACCTTAACACCCACACAGTGTCACCCATGTCCCAAGTTTTGCTTGTCAGGAGCCTGAGATGCAGTTTCCCAGAAACCCCTGCACCTATCTCCTTGAAACCTGGCAAGATTTGTGGCCTTGGGGGGGGCTAATTTCCCTGCAGTTTCCACCCTGCTGCACCTTGACACAGACACGTGACATGAGTTTTGCTTTCAAGACTTTGAGGTCAGTTTCCCAGAAACCCCTGCATGTATCTCCTTGAAACCTCACAAGGGGTACCATGCCTGCAAGTTTCATCCAAATCAGGAAAGAAATGAGAAAGTTTTATAGGAGGTTTTGTACTTCCCCATTATCGCCTATGAGTGAAACGTTGAAACAGCAGCGAAACGGCAACACAGTTTCGAGAAAACGGAACAGCAGTTTGGAAATTAAATAAAAATTGAAACTAAACATTGTCCCATCAAAATGGAAGTGAAATGGAATGGTGCTGTTTCGCACAGCCCTACAATGTAACTTGAATCAATACGGGATCTGGTACAGAAGTTTGATAGTCTGCTTGGGTTACCATATTTCCAATTTAAAAAAAAAAGACACCCGTGGAGGGTGGGGGTAATAGAATTGTGGAAGGGTGGGCAATGATATGTCCCTTTCCCCTGCCCCTGCCTATGCCCCTTACTCCCAAGCCATAGCCCTCCCAGCCCAGCTGCTGCCTTTCACTCCCAACCTGCAGTACCCTGCCCTTTGGACCATGCACCTTCCCCCACCTCCCCACTGTGCTGGATCCCCAGCTCCAGCAGGCACCTGCCTCCCTCGCACGTGCATGAGCGTGTACACACACATACACACACTCCTCCCTGCCTCCAAGCCATGGCCTTACCTGCCTGCAGCTGCTGGGGCTTGCGAACAGATGCACATGATGCCCCCTCCGCTGCTCCCATCAGCCCAAAGCATCTCCTTGCTGGAGTAAGCCAGGAAGTGCCAGGAAAAACTTTGATGCTGAGCAGAGGCAGAGCAAAATCCCAGACATCTGTTGATATTTAAAAAAAACACCTGGACAGAGATGGGGGGCCCCAGAAAGAGGACAATGTCCAGAAAAACCTGAATGTATGATAACCCTAGACTGGTCTAACCTAAACCAATTAAGTCTGATACCTCATCAATCCAGAGACTGGATTCTGCCATTTTTAAGCCAGTCTCTGTGACCCAAACTTCTGTTCTGTTACAGGTGTAGACTGAGTTTTGGTCACTTATAACAGTTTATATGTAATATCTATACCTGGCCTAAGTTAGTACTCACCAGTGATTTTCGGTTCTTCTTTTGACAGCCTATTCTATATTCTAAAACTGTATTTGCACTCCTTTCACAAAGAACAAGGACCAAAATCAATAGAAATTTTATTTTTTTATTCTTCTATTTTATATTGCCTCATTTTATTTCTTTGTGTACACTGTCATATATTACATTCTATGTTACTTTTACTTAAATTAGTAGCATGTGTCATTTTATTGTATGCTTTTACCAATAACCACAAATCAAGTTATTTTACTATTATATAATTTTATTGTTAATTCTACTGCATCATTTTAGCAAAAGCTATAAATAAACTATTACAATACTTTTAGTAGTATTATTGCTACAATACTTTTAGCATCTACTGTGACAGATTTTTAACTACATTTGCCACTGCTAGAAAATTGGGAGAAGTGGAGACTTTTCAGATCAATTCACTAAACATCTCAAAGCAAAGTAACTTTAAGAGTGTTGACTATGTTATTAGCCAGAGAAGTTGAAAACTTACCAAATACCTTTCCAGAGGTGAATGAACAATGTGTGTAAACTAGTTTGAAAAAAATACAGAGTACAAGATGTTTGGTCAATACTGAAACCAAAGCCTGTTTAAGGATCATGGAAGTTCAGGTAACTCAGCAGAATGTACTTCTTAGTTTCACTTGAAAATGGAAGCAGCAATATCAAAACATAAACAGATGGAAAATAATTGTGTGTATCCTATCCCTGATCCTCCAGGAAAAATTTTGATTTTTGGTAAAAACAAAATCTGAAATGTTTTGCCCCAACATGAAATCATATGGCCCCTGAAAGACATTACATATATTGTGTAGGTAACCTGTTAATTGAGCAATAAATGTAGACATATTGTGCATGCAAAGTAATTACCACACAATAAAAATAGCCAGCCATCCACAAAAATGTTGCTTAAAAATATAGATCATTCCTGATTTCTACTGCTGCCCCAGAGTGCCCTAGCAGGAAATATCTTGATGACTCACCACCCCTCCTCCCTTTCCCCAATCTGCCTTTAAAGCTGCTTCTTTAAGGAGCCAGTAGCACCTCTTCTTGTGAGAAGCAGTTTAAAGAGACACTCAATATGAAATGCTTTACTTGCCTGCAATAGTAATCGACGAGAGGGGAAGTATATTGGTTCAAAAGCTGCCAGAAGGGACAAGATGTGGAGAGAGAAAAATCATGTGTATTAAAACACTTCATAAGCTGCTGTTGGCTCCCCTCTGCTCCTGTTCCCCTCCACCCCACTCCTCTACTCCCCACTCCCCAGTCTCCCCTGACCTGTGCAAGGATAAGGGGAGCAGCTTCTTTACCCAGAGAGAGCTCATTGGCAGCACAGCTGAAAGTGTGGGGGAGATCTGCCAGCCCTTGCCATCAGGTTTCCAGTCTCCCCTTGCTGGTAAGTGCTGGCAGAGCAAATTTGCAGGACATTTTTTCCCCCATCTGGGTAGCTTGCCCTGTGGACATGATAGCACAACAATTTGAATCAAACAAGATTACCCACTGATGATGGAATAATGTCTGCCAGGGGCCTCTAGTCCAGATATTCTGCCATAGTATTGCAGAAAAGTCAGAGTTAGAGTGGCTAATTTCCCCAGTCTTGTCTATAGGTCATGTTCCCTGGCTGGATTACAACTTTTCTTTGGTGAGTGGGGGATGGTATATCTTGGCAATTTCTTTCACAGCTGCAGTGAAAACAGATCCTTCTCATGGAAAAATGTATTTAATCCAAAACATTTCCATCAAAAAAGTTTCAGGAGAAATTACTGCAAGAAAGACTGTCCTTGTGGTAATTCCAATATAACTGGAAACAAGAAATACCACAATTCTGTGAGAAATTAAGTGAGGCTTTACAGACATGTTTCTTCACTTTCAGAGATTTGGATACTGATTAATAGGGGTTGGCTTTTTCAAAAGTGCTCAACATGGGTATAACTGACCTGCCATTGAAGTCAATTTGACATTAATGGGACAAAGGTTAGGCTAAAGATTGAATGGTTTTAGATATCTTACCCTAACAACTTAGCCAAAAGGAGAGAAACAAGCCATTGGAAGTTGTTATGTTTATCCATTGCTACTAATCATTTCACATCAGGATTTGCATTTTCCCATCACAATATTAAATGATGATAATGAAAACATCAAACTCTAATCCAAGCAGTTACCATGCAAAAGTATATTATAAGTTAACTTTAAGATCATAGAAGCTAATTATTGCAGACAATTCAAAGACAAGCTGGCAGACTAACCTTAATCCACTGCATTGAGGCAGCAGAGAAGATGGGGGACAAAAAGCAGAGCATGCACCTTGGGCTAGCTACAGACATTCAAAAATCTTGAGCCTCAGTTGATTCAATTTTTGCACGTTAGTCAAACCTGGCTAGGTTGAATCAGTGTGTAACTGCACAGACATTCTGGACTGAAGAAATGCAGGCACATGCCTGCAGTGGCTCAGGCTAGAAGATTGGGAGTGCAGGGGATAGAGCTTCCCTCCCTTCCCTTTCACAGTGCTGAGCTGAGGGGGATGTGGCCAGGCCCCTGCAGGATGCTCTGATTTAGGGAGGGGTTGCCCCCCACCTGTGGTCAGCAAGGGAGCTAGCAGGGGTTTACACATCATTTATCACCCCATCAGCAAAACAAAAGGACCTCTTATTAGTTCAAACTCTCCTTAAACAACTTTTTCCAAGGAAGGAACAGGGGGACATTACCAGCTACTTGTAGTTCCAAAGAGCCCTAAGACACAGTCCTGTCTGCCTTTGTCCGGTCTCCCACAGCATGGATGTAGCCAGCATGTGGTATGCTAGCTAATGCTGAGAGGTGTCTGTGTAAGGCAGAGGGGAGGTGGGGTCCCCTCCCCTCTGGGAGTCTGGGGGGCAGAGGGGAGAGCAGGAGGAAGTCAGGCAGATGCCCTGTACCTGCAGTCTCTACTGTGACAGGGGCAAGCTTTCATGCCCGGTGCAAGCACCGGTCTGCCCCTGTCTATGGGTCAGCCACCTGCCTCTCTTTTCCTGCCAGGCCTTGATGTAATAATATTGATGTAATAATTAGGCAGGAGGCTGCCCATTAGACACCCCAATACCGGGGGAGCTATCCATGGCTCCGTTCCACCCCTACACCTCAGCCCAAGCCTCGCAGATGGCATCTCAGGCAGCCAACTCAACCGTTCCCTTCACCCATTAACTGTGGCACCTTCCCTGGGACCTTTGGCTTCCCTTGAAGTCCTGGCCCTAGGCTGGTCTCAGGCCAGTCGGGACCCCAAGCTTCTCTGCTCTTATGGGCATCCTTCATGGTGGGCCCCAGGCCCTTCTGACCCCTATCTGGGTCCTGGCCCCAGCATTGACCAGTCAGGTCCCTCGGTTAGGTCTAAGTCACCTGCCTGCACTCAGGGATCGGGATCCCCCATGCCCCACTCAGGTGCTTCACAAAGTGTGCCTGGCCCCACAGGATCACTCCTGTAGGATCCCAGTAGGCTTAGGTGCTTCAAGAAGCTTACTTGGACTTCCATGGATTAGATGGATCATGTGACACACCCAAAGATAAGGGATGGGGTTAAGGCTCCTCTACCCACCTTTCACCAGGGTGGTAACTGGACTGGTATTTCCTGGGAGCTCCCACACCACTGGGAGCCCCACCAGACCACCCACTCCTGCCAGGGTGCAGTTTTAGGTCATGACCAGGATCAGAGACTCCTGCTCCTACCTGCAAGATGTTCCCATGCAGCTCCCAGCAGTAAACTGCTCTTATTTATATAGGCGGGCAGAGTTCTAAAACGACCACTGTAATCAAACACCTACTGAGTATTTGATCTAGCCCTTGAAGTGGAAGGCGCCACTGGTGCCCTGCCACATCTGCTAGAGCTGCAACCAGGGAGCAGAGGGAAGGGGCCAGACCTGCTAAGCTGGAGCAAAGAGCAGAGCCCAGCCCAGCAAAGCATCTGGGATTCTGGGGGACTCTGATTTAACTTAAACCAGGAAGAGGTCTGGGACAGACATTGCATAAACCAGTTTAAGCCAAATCAATTAAGTCTGATGCTACATTTAACCAGGTTTATCACAAAACAGTTTCAGCCATTTTCAAACTGGTTTGGGTGCACTGAACTTCTGTTCTGTTACAGGTTTAAACCAGTTTCTGACCACTTAAACCAGTTTATGTGTAATGTTGTAATGTCTGTCCCTAGCTTTAGAGACTAACTGGTTCAGAGATGCATAATCTTGTGTAAATGACAGCCTACTTTGGTGGGACAACAGTCTCCAAATAGATTAAAAACTTACTACAAAGGGGAAGATTCTATGCTTTTCTCCATGTACACAAGAGTAAAAAAAATGTGCTTAAACTGAAGCAAAAGGAGATTTAGTTTGGAGATTAAGGTAAAAAATCAAATTGTGAAAATAGTGAAGCAATGGAATAAGTTACTTAAGAAGGTGGTAGGGTCTGCATCACTGAAGGCTTTTAAAAGTAGGTTAGACAAACGTTTATCAGGAATTGTTTAGGAAGAGTTGATTTATCTATAAGGTAAGCAGATGGCTTTAGATGACTCTCAAGGTCCCTTCCAGTCCTGTTTTCTATGATTCTATAAACATGGAGTCTTAACCTGCATTTCTGAACCTCCAAAACTTTAACAAATCTTACATTTGCTTCAAAGGGATGTCAGAATGCTTGTGTCACCTACAGCAGAAATAATCCATAATTCTGCACCCCTTGGAAAAATACCAGTATGTACAAATTTAATGCCATCTTTAAACTGAAATATGTTTATCTTCATTGTGTAAAAATAAAGCTCACCTTTAAGCAGTACAATATGCATGTGTTTTAATTACCTATACTTTTATTGAAGAAGAGACAAAGCTCACCATGGAAACATTAAAAGAGAGATGATACAGTGAATTGCAACACTACGCCCTATAAAAATGCTGAGTTAGAAAATAGTTAAACTTGAATTATTGGCCTGAGCACAGTAAAATTATGGTAGAACTTCTAGGTTAAGTAGGTAAGGGACTGACTGGTCTGTCTCCTTCTACCCTACTAATTTTTATTTAAAAATTGCATGAAATTTTTAGTTCTCCTGAAGTGACTTAGAAGGCCACATTCCACTGAATCTCATTGCCCTGACAAACATTCTGCAGAGACAGAATATTTTTAAAGACATAAAGTACTCCATAATTATTTTGGGGAGCTTGGATAGCCCAGAGGATTAGTAGGTGGGATACACAATCCTTCACATTTAGGTCATTAGTTCACATCCAGCCCAGGTGGCATTATCTAGTGTTTGAGCCCAGCTTGCATGAAATCATTATAAACAGGAATCAGGATCAAAATAGCAATAAAAAATGTCAATATGGCAGACACATTGTAGATCTCCCAAGAAGGAAGACTAAAGATTTAATGGGTATAGAGATACTCAAGTTTTTACTCTGTGAGGCATAGCATGAAGAGGACACTAGGGCTAAAAACAGATCTCAGATTTCTCCCAGAACAAAGTATTTTATTCTTGGATCCTATAAACAGTACACACCCAGTGTTCCACTTCAAGTACCTATGAAGTACTGAAATAACACTTTTCACCAGGACATTTTAGGGCTAATTTAATTGTCATTCAACCTGTGTGTGTAAATACCTGGCAGACCAAGGATAAACTTGACAACTCTTTTTAGCCTAGATTAGAAGTCAGGATACCTATGTACAGTTCTGGCTCCATTGATGGCAATCAGAATTTTGCCATCAATGTCAGATGTCAGTAGGGTCAGGAATTGACCCCCAGTTTTGTTCCCATCTGGCTATAGATCCATTCATTTTTGCTTCTCAGTTTCCCTCTCTATAAAACACAAGAGAGTCCCTTCTCTGTCTCAGTAAAGCACTCTGAGATCCATGGATAGAAAGCCATATACAAGAATTATGTCTCTGAACCAAAGTACATTTTAGGCACTTCATTCCCATTTGAAATGGAATCCCTTCATGGATCTGACTTTAAGGGTCCCCAGCACACCTGGCTGAGTTGCTTTTAAGCATGCCCCACCCACATGGTCTCCCTCTCATGCACCAAAGCAGAAATAAAGCAGTGAAACCATTCTGGTGTTCTTTTCTTCCCTCCTACAAAGTAATTAATTTGTGCAGTTACTAGGACTGTGCAAAGCTTTGGTCCCTGATGTGATATGGCGGAGATTCGGCCCAATTCAGTGGTCGAATCTCCGAATCTGAATCAAATCAGGAGATCCTTTAATCTCTCTGAATTGAATTGGACCCTCCAAATTGATTCAGAGAAATTTGCAAAGATTCGATGATTCAGATGTAGACACAGTTTTAAATGTTTTTTCTACATAGCTTGAGATACCAGAAGCCTCATGAATGCTGAGATGGTGGGGCAGATGAAGTGTGGGGGGTTCTCCAGCACACTTGACAGTAAACTCCAGCGCACTTGACAGCAAACTTCTGGGTCTGCCAGGGAGCGTACTGCCTCCCCCTCCCCCCCGTGCCTCCCTGGCTTGGCGACTGGTGCTTTCTAGGTCTGGGGAGGGCACCCAGGGTCCGCTGGCAGCCAATGCTGAGCTGGGGGGGTACCCTGAGCATTCCCATGGGACACTCCATCCACCCCAGCATTGCAGCGTTTATGAGTTGAGCCTGGTACCTGGAGGTATGTGGAAAAAACATTTAAAGCTGTGTCTATGACTGAATCACTTATTTTCTGAATCAGCATCGAATTTTCAGATTCGGATTCAGCCAAATCGAGTCAGGGACAGTGATCCGAACCAACAAATTGAAACACTGTCTCTGATTCAGGCCAAATCCTAATCTGAATGGAATAGAGCCCATTTTGCACACCCCTAGCAGTTACCCATTGCAACCACACTAAATCTGACATCCAGTTAGCATGGATCCCGCTACTGACAACCTTCCATTGAAACATGTACCTTGCAAGTGGCCCTCATTAAAGACTGAGTTTTGTACCACTGATCAAAAGGACCAGCAAAGTACCATATGTCTGTACTATTTCATGTTTTAATTCATGCAACGGGCAAAAGGTGCCAGATTAACCATTCATACCATATCCAGCCCCCAACATACAAAAGGAACTTTGTAGAGCCATTGGTAGTTGTGCAAGTGTCACCCACATGGTCACCGGAAGCACAATATGAATTTAAGCCATAAAGTTAAGCATGGTCTGCTTCTTAGACAGGGTTTCATTTCTGTGATATGAACATTTGTTAATTAGAAGACTTTATCTTTCTAACAATTCCCTTATACCAAAATGACACTAAGGTTTTGCTTATATTAGTAAAGTTTTGTAGATTTGAATACCTTTGGAAAAGACTCCAAACCTTTTGTGTATAAACCAAGAAGAAGTGACGCAAATATAGAAAATATATTGTGCATTTCATTTGTGTAATACTGATCTCCAGAACTGAGGTTTTGCAATGTACTAGGGTGGCAGTGAACTCTAAAAAGAGATCAAAAGTATCCATTCTGCAAAAGGAAGATAAATCAAATCACTGTGCCTAATAATTTTTCCTCATCAGTCTTGTCTATGACTGAGATGACATTTTGAGTATGACATAAATACATTCTGCCCTTGTTATAAGACTTTCTGTTATAATACACTCTGATATAAATCTATTCTATCATGACTCCCAAAGCCATTAAAACTCCATGATGCTTACCCTTATTATAAAAATGCCTTTTACAATATTCCAAAGTAACCTAAGGATATTTATAAAGAACTTCATTAGCCATTACTTTTTAAATATATGTTCCATTTTTGCAGGTATGATGCTGTCAGGACTTCTATTTTTTTTTAGCTAATAAGACTTATGTCCATATTTTATAGCAAGTAATAGAATATTACTTAATTTAACTAAGTCAAACTTACAAAGAATTCCAAAAACAACAGAAACTTCAGAGGAAAAACAATCAGAAATGAATGACATCAGTATTTTATCTAATAGTTTACAAAACTAAATCACTTTTAGATAAATTGTGCAATTTTTCCTCATGTCCCACATATTTGGTGGAGCTAATGGAGCTATTTACATCATCACTAGAATATGTTAGGATTCTGCTGTCAGCAACTTAATTGCTCTTTCTGAAAATTGTGGTTACTAACAATGTCTTGCACAGTTATAATGTGTTTTAATTTATTTATTTCATTGGGAAACTTTTATGGAAATCTTGGCTCAGTGACTCAAACTTTTCTTTTATTTTTTGAAGAAGTTAACTTTGGCCGCAAATGCAGGTGCAACAGGAAAAAGAGAGAGAAAAAAATTAGATGCATGGAAATCCAATTTCATTTCATCCATGCTCCTTTCCTGTGTGGAAAAAATGGGAAAAAAAGAGAAAGTGATGAAAAATGCCATAGACTATAATGGGGAATAACTAAAATACCTATAACTGTCATTTTTCTGTAGATTCAGTTAAAAACAGCAGGGATGGTAGCTCCCTGCCAAGTTTCAAGGAGATAGGTGCAGGGGTTTCTGTGAAAATGCATGTTGTACTGTTGAAAGCAAAACTTTTATTACTTGTGTGTGTTAAGGCAGAGAAGGATGAAAAGGATGAAAACAGCAGGGATGGTAGCCCTTCATGTGGACATGAGACCTGCCAGGTTTCAGGCAGAGTGGTGCAGGAGTTTCTGTGCAAGTGCACCTCAAGTCTCTGAAAGCAAATTAAAAAGGCAAGTAGGTATGGAGTGAGGAGGGTGGTATTCATTCTGTCTGTACATAGAGCTTGAAGAACCCAGGCAGCAGGAGGTTTGCCTTCAGGAACACCAGTTGATTCATGAAACCAGGATCCAAGGAGCTGTGGTGGAGTGTCACTATATCACCAGCGATGCTGAACACCCTCTCACTTGGAACACTGGTCAGTGGACAGGACAGGTGTCCCTGGGCAACCACACCTGGTTGCAGATTGCCCAATAGGCCAAGGAGTCACAATGCAGCAGCATTACATCCTCAGTGAGATAGGTAACCACCAAGGCCTCCGCACTACCTGCCTGATGGTGGGGGTCTGGTGCTCTGGACCCCAACATTGAAGCCATGCCCTTGGCCCACATAGGCAGTGGCTGTGGTGGAGAAGATTGGCTCATGGCTGGAGTGTTGCACTGGAAAGTGGATCCCCCTCTTCTACATCCCCCCACCTCTAACCTTCTGCCTCCTACACTCTGTTCACCAGCACCTCTGTCCAGTAATCAAAGGTTTTGGTGCTGCAGACACTCCCCTTCACCCTTGGATTGCACATGCCCACCAGCAAGTGGACCATACTGGACCACAGCAGATCCAGCCATTTTTCAATGCCCTCCTTCAGGTGCTTCACCACTGCCTGCACCTCTGGTGAAAGCAGCTTGCCCCAGCCAGGAACATCAATCCCCTGGAAGTTCTCTATTTCATTCTCAAGCTCCTTCACTGCAGGGATCACCTGGCTAAGGAAGGTATTGCTTGCACTGAGGCTCTCAGTGGCCTCAAGGAATGGCTTGAGGACCACCAAGATCTGGGAGATGGTATCCCACTTCATTTTGTTAAGGGGCAACTGATCCCAATCTCCCTGGCCAAGGCCATCTCATGGATGGCTTTTGTCGGGGAAAACCGAAGGATCGGGCCCCAAGGTCACGGTGGGCC
>JAVSML010022368.1:0-74587 GCA_038503035.1 Crocodylus rhombifer
TTTTTTCCACCTCCCGAGAAACGAACCACGATTTTTTTAATTCAACAATTGGCACCCAACGTGGGGCTTCTCGAGGACTACCCCGGAATTCAGTGACGGAGCACCTCCGGTACCAGGGATTTGTGCACACCGAGCCGACTTTGGACTCACCCTGGTATTTGAGGTTTAAGTCCAGATATCCGGGAAGTTAAAGGAAGTATCCTATGTAAATTCTGAGTTTCTGGAGAGGCAGACACACTTTGGAATTTGGATCGAGATCTCTGGGGTATCTGAGTGAGTATACGAATTCCCTTTGCCCAATCTGGTGTACGGATCTAAAACAAAGGATGTGTAAGTTTGCTGAGAAATTCTAGGCTTAGCTCTCATTGTAAATCATCTGTTGTTGAGATCTTTTTGGTATTTGGTGTGCATTGGGCACATTTTTGTGGGCAAATGGGTACGAGTAGCTCTCGTGTAGAAAACAATATTGATACCCCTCTAAAAGTCCTATTACGTCATTTTAATAAATTTGCAAGGCCGGCCGATTATGGAATAAAAATGAAAAAAGGTAATTTAACTAAGTTTTGTCAACTCGAGTGGCCAACATTTGGGGTCCACTGGACCCCGAAAGGATCCTTTGTGCTAAAAGAAGTGATAGCTATCCATGAAATTGTTATGCAAAATGGGTATTGGAATCAGTTTCCTTATATTGATTGTTGGTTGTGGGTGGTTCAAAATCAGCCACCTTGGATTAAGAATTCCTTAGTAAAGTCTCATGTGATGCTTGTTAAGAAAAAGGCTCGGGGGGGGCCGCCTGTACTTCCTGAGTCTAATGAGGGGGGAGATTCTGAATTGGCTGAGTACCGGACCCGTGCTCCGGTTGCCCTGTCGGGTAGCGAAGATGAGTCAGACGCCTCCTCGGCATCCAGTTCTTCTGCACCACCGCCCCCTCCCTTAGAGAGACCACCACCGACGTACCAATGCATACCTAATGAGTTAGAGCGTGAGCCTCAGCCAAGTGCCCCATCTGAATCAGGAAATAAGGGTTATTATTTGCGCAAGCCTGTAGAGTCACAGCCGGTGTTGAACTGTCCGATGCGAGAGGTTATTGGGGAAGGAGGCACTGCAACTTTTGTCTACACCCCATTTAGCACTTCAGATTTATTTAACTGGAAAAATCAGAGCCCCTCTTTTCGTGAAGACCCTGAAAAGATGAGGGATTTGTTTCGATCTATTGGGCAGACTCATCGACCCACTTGGGCTGATGTCCAGATGATGCTCCAGACTCTCCTAACCCCGGAGGAGAGGAGATTAGTGTTAGGTACAGCAGAGCGTATTGCGGCAGCCAGAGTTGAGTCAGAGGGTGCTGCTGGTCGTACTCTGCGTGATACCTACCCTGTAGAAGAGCCGAGATGGGACAATCATACTGCAGAGGGCAGAGAGCTGAGTGCACGGTATTTGGGAATTATAGTGGAAGCAATGGGAAAGGCAGTGCCTCGGATTACCAATCTGTCTAAATTGTATGAGGTGAGACAGGGAAGAGAGGAGGATCCCTCAGCTTTCCTTGGGAGGCTGTATGAGGCGTTTCGCAGGTTTTCGGATCTGGATCCAGAAGCCCCAGATAACCAGCGCATGGTAACTCTTATGTTTATTGGTCAATCTGCTGCTGATATCCGTAAGAAGTTACAGAAAACTGAGGGAGGTGCTGGGAAACCGATTTCAGAGCTGGTGGAAATTGCATATAAGGTGTATGGGAATCGTGAGCAAGTGCAGGAGCGCAAGGAGGATAAAAAGGCTCAGCGACAGATGGCAGCACTAGCAGCTGCTATAACTGGAGGGAACCCTGGAAAGGCTGGGATACAGAAGAGGAAGGGAGAAAGAGTGGGAGCAGATGTTTGTGCTTATTGCAAGGAGAAAGGACACTGGGAGAGGGAATGCAAACTCGACTCCCTGTTTGTAAACCACTCCTCACCAAGGTGGGAGACCATTTGCTCGAGCACTCCTTTGTGTATTCTCCAAGTTGCCCGGTTGCACTCCTTGGGCGGGACTTACTCACAAAATTGCAAGCTGAGATCTTTTTCAGAGACGATCAGATGGTGGTCCAGCTACCTGTCAAGCAGAGCTCGAACTATCAGATGGCTCTCCTGGAGGACCGACGCCCTGCAGTAAGTCCAGAAGATTACATGACTGGAGTAGACCCCTCAGTATGGGCTGATGGAACCCCTGCACGAGCTAAGTTCGTCTCCCCGGTAAGGATCGTACTCAAGGATGGGGAGGGGCCCGTTCGGGTAAAGCAGTACCCACTCAGCCGAGCGGCCAGAGCTGGACTCAAGCCGTTAATAGAGAAATACAAGAGGTACGGATGGCTAGTGGAAGGGTCTTCACCCTATAACACCCCCATTCTTGGAGTGCCAAAGGCAGATGGGGTCTCATACAGACTGGTCCAAGACTTACGGGCAGTAAATAAGAAGGTCCTTTCAGACCATCCTGTAGTCCCGAACCCTCACACGATTTTGACACAAGTACCGGGGGAAGCTGAAATATTTTCAGTGCTAGATTTGAAAGATGCTTTCTTCTCTATTCCTCTTCACCGAGAGAGTCAAAAATTGTTTGCTTTTGAATGGGAGGATCCAGATACTTTCCATAAAGCCCAACTCATGTGGACAGTTCTTCCACAAGGATTTATAGCAGCCCCCCATATTTTCGGACTTGCCCTTCAGAAGGACTTGGGGGAATGGAAGGGATCACACCCCGCAGTGACTCTCCTCCAGTATGTGGATGACCTGCTAGTTGCAAGCCCAAACTTGCAGCTCTGCGAGGAAGCCACCAGGTCACTCCTAAACACTCTGGGAAAAAAAGGATATAAAGTCTCTAGAGAAAAAGCCCAAATATGTCAGTCTGAAGTCACATTTTTGGGATATAAGCTCTCAAAAGGAGTCAGAGCCCTGAGTGCAGATCGCATACAGGCGATTCAAGGTCTAACCCCACCTAAGTCACCCAAGGAGCTGCGAGCATTCCTAGGGCTAACTGGGTTCTGTCGACTATGGATACCAGATTACGGTGGGAAGGCTAGACCACTGTATGAATCCCTGACTAAGGAGAGTCTCACTAAATGGAAATGGAATAAAGAAATGCAGCATGCTTTTGATCTGCTGAAGGCAGCATTAACCCAGCCCCCAGCCTTAGCCATCCCAAACAGTAAAAAGCCATATCGACTGTATGTTCATGAGAATCGAGGGGTTGCATCAGGGGTGCTGACACAGCCATCGGGCCCGACCTGGAGACCCGTGGGATATTATTCAAAGGTTCTAGATCCAGTTGCACTCGGGTGGCCAGCCTGTCTTCGGGCTGTGGCAGCCACAGCAGTGGTTGTTGAAGAAGCCCAGAAGATAGTCATGGGTGCGGATATGGAAATACTCACTCCTCATGGAGTTCCCCAGATCCTAGGGACTGAGGGAGGGAAATTTCTTAACCCCTCCAGACAATCACGGTATGAGATATTTTTGCTCTCTAATCCAGGACTTACTTTCAAACATACTACAGCCTTGAACCCTGCAACCTTGCTGCCAGAGCCAGGGCAACCGACGCATGACTGCCTTGAGGTCCTGAATCAGACCACGCAGGTGCGACCTGATCTTGCTGAGGACCCAATTGAAGACCCAGATGTTGAATACTTTGTGGACGGCTCCAGCTCTGTCATCGATGGAAAAAGACGAACAGGATGTGCAGTGGTAACCTTGGATAAGGTAGTATGGAGGGAGTCATTGCCGAGCTCATGGTCGGCACAGGCCGCAGAACTCACTGCGCTCACCCGAGCATTACAGCTGGGGACAGACCAGCGAGTTAATATATACACTGACTCTCGCTATGCTTTTTCTACAGTCCATGCGCACGGACTATTGTGGAAAGAAAGGGGTTTCATTACTGCCTCTGGGAATAAGATTGCTAATGGCCCCCAGATTATCAAACTACTAGAGGCACTCCACCAGCCTAAAGAGGTAGCAGTCATTCATGTGCGGGCCCATGGGAAGGCTGCTGAGAAAAAGCATAAGCTTGGAAATGCAAAGGCTGATGCGGCAGCAAAGGAAGCTGCATTTATTGGGGGAGAAGCGGAAGAGGTATCCAAGCAGGCTATGTCCCATGCCATATGGCCATACGTTCCAGATTTAGTCCCACAGTATTCCCCTGAAGAAGATAAATTTGCACAGAAAGCTTGTGCAGAAAAGAACTCCCAGGGGTGGTGGATAGTACCGGGAGGGAAAGTCATGATACCCAGGCCATTGCTTCGGGAGGTGCTGCAACAGCTCCATGCAAGAACCCATATGGGAGGTTTGGCCATGGGTGATCTAATGATCCGCCAAGTAGTAGCCCCAGGGCTATATGTAGAAGCTCAGCGCATTGCTACCAGGTGCATTACATGCCAGAAAGTAAACCCTCGAAGGAAACCCCCTGTGCCAATGGGAGGTAGACCCTGGGCAGCGTACCCTGGACAGGCATGGCAGATTGATTTTGCCGAGCTTCCACGATCCGGACATCACGGGTTTTTACTTGTCATGGTAGACCAGCTCTCTGGTTGGGTCGAGGCTTGGCCCACCAGGACTGCCACTGCAGCTGCAGTAGTGAAGTATTTGTTACAGGAGATCATTCCCCGGTATTCCCTGCCTGAGTCCATCGAGTCGGATCAAGGACAACACTTTGTGGGAAGAGTGGTTCAAGAAGTCGCACAAGCTCTCAAGGTTACTTGGAAACTACACACACCATGGAGACCACAGAGTTCAGGACAAGTGGAACGCATGAATAGAACTTTAAAGACTTTGCTCACCAAAATCTGTATTGAAACACGCCTTAAGTGGCCTCAAGCATTGCCGCTAGCTCTTATTTGCATTCGAAACACTCCCCGACGGGGCCTCAAATTGACCCCATATGAAATTATGTTTGGCAAGCCACCTCGAGTCTTACCTCCTGGGATGCGAGAGAATGTAACTTTTGAATTAGGTAATAGTGAACTTCATACATATGTTATTGCCTTGCAGTCTGTCTTGTTTTCTCTTCACAGGTATGCAGCCTCCTTTCAGCGTCTGCCTTTAGATGTACCGGTACATGACTTCTCCCCGGGAGACTGGGTCTTGGTGCAGCGGTGGAAAAAGGAGCCTTTGACTGAGAGGTGGAGTGGCCCTTTCCAGGTACTTCTAACAACCCACACCGCTGTAAAGATTACTGGCCATGATCGTTGGATACACCATACCCGTGTGAAACGACATCCACAAGCGTCAGAGGACAACATCTCCCAAGACGAACTCACTCCGGAAGCTGAGTCGTCTTCGGAACAAGAAGCCAGCAAGTGGAGCTGTGAACCTACTGGTGATCTCCAAGTGCGCCTGAGACGGCTTAATCAAAGCTCAGAAAATTAGACAAGAAAGTAAAAGGGAAAATATGGTGGGAATCTTAATGTGCCTTGTTGTTATCTGCATAATGAAAGAAGCAGAATTGAGCAGCCTTAACCGCTGGCTCACACCCTCGCTTTCCCAAATTGCTCCCCCAGGGACAAATTTGTATGTTGATATGATGGAAAGAATTGCAGGTACTTTTAATCTTACCAACTGCTGGGCCTGTGGGGGGCTTCGGGAGGCCAGAGGCCAGTGGCCTTGGAGGGCTTTTCCTTTGGCCCCGAAATGGCTAGTAAGTAGTAAGGCAGATGTTAAGAGTACTAGTCAAAAATGGGATGAGAACCACAGTTGGGAACTTTCCCAAGTGGCGTTAGGAGAGTATTGCATCAGTAATAATGGTACAGGAAAAAGGTTGGGACACAGCCGTTGCATATGGACTTTAAAAGTAAGGTGGATGAACCTTACAAGATTAGAACGGCTTTATTATCCTGATAGCCCAGGGTATAATCGGCTAGTGTGGCAGCATCCCAATGGAACAATTGTGTGGTTTAATAAATATTGGAGTGCCACAAATCAAAGTGATGATCGGACAGATTGTACAGACAAGAACCAGGATGGGCTATGGGAATGTTCCATGAAAGGAGGCCACGCAGTTGCTGGTCCTTTGGGTCCAGAAGGAGGCTTGGGGTTTCCCGAGATGCCCTATGGTTGGGCCCCTCCAAATGCCACCAATAGAGAAAATAGGGCCTTAAGAGGATACTATTGGATTTGCGGACGACGGGCCTATACAATACTACCACAGGGGTGGACGGGAACTTGCTATATGGGAGTAATTGTACCAGCTTTCTTTTTGTTACCGTCTGAGGTTGGAAATAAGCTAGGAGTCTCTTTGTATGATGATTGGAAAAGGGCCAAGAGAAGTATTGATGTCAGTTTGACACAGGGTAGCTCCCAAAAGTGGAAGAAAGATGAGTGGCCCCCTCAGAGGATTATTGAGTATTATGGACCAGCTACATGGGCTAATGATGGGAGTTGGGGATACCGGACACCAATATATATGCTGAATAGAATCATCCGGTTGCAGGCAGTCTTGGAAGTCATTACTAACCAGACCGCCACTGCTCTCGAGTTATTGGCCCGACAAAGTTCTCAGATGAGAGCAGCCATATACCAAAATCGGATGGCCTTAGACTATTTACTTGCAGAGGAAGGCGGAGTCTGCGGAAAGCTCAACCTTTCTAACTGTTGCCTCCAAATAGATGACAACGGGAAAGCAGTCTTAGAGATTGCCAAAGAGATTAGAAAAATAGCCCATGTACCAATACAAACGTGGGAAACCACATGGAATAAGGACTGGTGGTTTCAATTATTTGGAGGACCCTGGTGGAAAAAGGTAGGGTTTGTGCTTTTGTGTGCTCTAACTGGTTTGATTTTTATCCCTTGCCTTATTCCTTGTCTCACTAGATTGATAACCACCACAGTGGAAGGAATGCAGGTCGCAGCAGTCCCTCTAAAAGCACAGACTGCTGCAAAGGTCATGGTCCTCAGAAAAATTCCTCGTAATTATCTTGATATGCCCGAATGAAGTAAAGATCAGAAAGCATCTCGAGGGGGGATGTTGTTAGAAATATTATTAAAAATGCATTATCAATAGCAGATTTAGAAAGAAAAAAAAAAACACAGCTGCTACCCATCCTTGTCTCCTTAATGGGAGAGGGAAGCGGGAGGTGGAAATTGAAGGGAAAAACCACCAAAGGCCCCTTTGTATTAAGGCATTACTCCCTCTCTGTCCTGCAAATTTACTATCTCTTTGTCACACTAAATCACACTTTCTTTTATGACCCCACATTCCTAAGGCTAAGATAAGAGCAAATGCCATTTTTGCCTTCAGGATGAACCTTGAGTAATCCTGAATCCCATCCACGCACGCGTGATAACCTAATGCATATTAAGCCTACCCGCCCCGCATACTTAAGTAGTTAATTATAATGCACATGGGACGTATGAAGCGACATGTTTACATATATGTTTGTATGAACCGGAAATGAGTTGTAAAAATTCCTCCTTCTGCACACGTGGTCAGGAGAGAGGGGATAAAAGCCTGCTAATGATTATGCTCGGGGGCAGAGGGATTTGATCTTTTGTCTTCTCCCTCTGACCCTATTTGCAAATATATACCTTTTGTATTGCTAATAAAGTGTGTCTGAAGCTGAAAGTTTTTTTCCACCTCCCGAGAAACGAACCACGATTTTTTTAATTCAACAGAAGCATATTTACCTCAGTCATGCAGCAAGCAATTACTTGTGACAGCTGCAATAAAAATTGCATCTGCATGTTTGTTGACAGCAAGGTTTGTATCTCCTTCTTCTATGCCGACCCTTTGTTAACAATAAATTACTAGGCTCATCTTGGGCAATTCAATGCCATGTTTTAAATGTAACATGTTGTTTTATATGTGTCATACTCATTCTGTTACTAGTTGGAATAAAGTTGTCTTTTATGCTAATGTATTTGACAGTTGTACCTAACAAAGCCAATGCATTGTTTAGCAGACCCTGCTTGTTCAGTTTGTGCAGCTGTGTAGAATTCCTTAAGCAAACCTAGTGGATTGTGCATCCTAGCAGTGAACAAGGAAGGTTATCAGTTTTCATCTGCAGGGTCCTGCGCATTTTAGCATCAGCAAAATAAAACCCAGTTATTTTTCACATAGTGAAAACTGTTTTCCACCTTGAACACTCAACTGTGTGTCACTGTGAGAAAAGAAGTGGAAATCACAGTGGAAGAGAGAGAGAGAAATGAAGGTCAAAGAGAATTCTGCTTGCTTGGGCACTTTTTTGCAAACTGAGTCTTACCACTGTAATCAGCAGCACTTGCTGATGAAAGAGGAGGCAAGAGCATGATGGAGAACAGACCAAGAGAAGGAGGAGGAATGGCACAAAAGAAATCCCATTGTGGTAAATTTACAATAATTTAGTAAAGAGTGCAGAGAATTTATCCAGTAGCAAATGTTCTATTACTAGTGCCTAGATGCAGCAGTTGTATGTATATAGCCACCTGTGTGCATGCCAATGAGACAACCAGCACCCAGGTGGGTATTCACAGGTACAACTACTCCATTGCATTTTCACAAGTAAGTTTGGCAAGCATAGTCTCTCTCTCTCCAAAGCTTAGGCTTCAATATCTGGAATGTGGCATCTTTATGCTAACTGAGACCTAATTCTGTATGTGTGAAGCCCCTTCATCTTCCTCTGACTATCATGGGAATTGAGGGTACACAACATCTCTTAGAAACATTCGGCATCTTGCAAGGTTAAGCCTTTTGTTTGCATTCAGCTTTTCATTCTGGTTTAGGCATTGTGTGTTTGAAATGTTTGCCATTGCTGAGAGGGCTGTCACAAAAATCTGAAAGATGAAAAAGCAAAGTAGTTTTAAAAGAAGAGGCAACTAAAATAGGGAATTTTTAAAGGGTGTCGTAATCCCACAGGGCAAGGCTGTATCATTTAACCCAGGGATGCCAAATGTATGATCCACAGGCTAAATCAGGCCCATGGAGCCCACTGGGTAGCAAGCAATCAAAAGTTGGGGCAGGGCTGGGGACATGACCTGGGCTGCTCCACTGGACATGTCTATTGGTCCTAAGGGGACAAGCAAGGGCTGTATAGACATAGCCCTTGGCACTCATCCTGTGGCCCCTAGACCTCTGCCACTGCCCCAGACCATTGTTGTACCCTGCTACCATTGGTCCTGCTGCCACTGCCTGACCCACCACGACATCTGCTGGCCTGGCAAATCCAGCCCAGGAAAACCCCTGCAGTCCAGATCCAGCCTGGCACCCAGGGTGATTTTGATGCCCCTGGTTTGACCTTTAGGTTTTAATTGTGCCTGAAGGCAGGAACAGCTACTCTATTCCTACACTAGTCATCATCCTAGAGTAGTGGTCAGAATCCTGCCTGAATGAGTCTGCTACTGCTTTGATGACTTGCTCTCAGCTGAAAAGTTAGCCACTGGGTGCACCTACACATGCAATTAATGCACACAAATAAACTCTGGAGAATAGAGCTCCAGAGTTTATTTGTGCACAGTACATGGAGCCTGGTCAGAGCAGCCTGGGCTGGCAGGAGACCCAGGGGGTCAGCCTGCCAGCCCAGGGTTGCTCCAACTGGGCTTCATGTGCAGGGGGGCGGAGGGCTGGGAGAGGCACGAGGATGCTTCAGTGTGCAGGCTGCATCCTCATGCAGTGTGGGGACTGCATCCTCTGCTGCACATGGAACATGGTCAGAGCAGCCTTGGGCTGGCAGGTGACCTGGGGCTGCTCTGCAGCAGCCTCCAAAGCAGCTTGCCAGCCCATGACTATTGTGCTCTAACTCAACATGCTGCAAAGGGGCTGGCTGGGGCATGAGGGTGCTTCAGTGTGAGGCTAGCCAGCAGGCAGCCTCTTCACTGAAGCACCTTCATGCCCCAGCCAGCTCCATCACTCTCAACATACGCATTTCAGCACACAAAACAGTGCTGTCCCAGGGTTACTAGCTGGACTACCCTGCAGTGCCATTTATTAGTCCACTGCAACCTAATGTAAGAAAAACAAC
Source organism: Crocodylus rhombifer (assembly GCA_038503035.1). Lineage (NCBI taxonomy): Eukaryota > Metazoa > Chordata > Crocodylia > Crocodylidae > Crocodylus > Crocodylus rhombifer. The sequence continues at coordinate 9,953 of JAVSML010022368.1, forward strand.
CATAAATAAAAAAGGGAAGCAGGAGGTGACCTTTTAAAAGCAGAAGGTTGAACCCCACCCCCCTTGATTGACAGTAAGTTTGGAGACCACCAAACCAACTTCAGCCGGCTTAAGCTTGCTCTGTTCTGCATTCTGTAACCCAGCAACAGCACGTAGAAGGACCCCAGACTTGTGGAAATTCCCCAAAGATGCGCACGCATATATGCCTTATGCCTATGTATACTTATATTTGCATATATATGACCTGTTAACATAAAGAGTACTATTGAACTCAGATCAGGGGAGCTCTTTGTCTCTGGACATTGAGTACGCCTCTGCAGAGCAATAAACTCACATACCGGACACTCCCTTGTTCTCTGCCTAATTGATCGCGGCTAGGAACGAGCCCAGAGATGGGATGTGGCCAGTGCTCCTCAGTGTATGAGCACACCCTTCGGTGTATGGGTGCTATGCAGTAGCTGGCCAATTTCCCCGACACTAATAGGGTTGCATGTACACATGGTAATGTTTTACTAAGGAGCTCTGCAGTAAACGTCTCATGTAGATGCACCAGCTGTATTACAAACCAGTCTTTACCACCAGAAACCAACTCTAGGCATCGTACCACCCGGCTCTGGGCAAAGAAGAGGAAGGGTGGGGTATTTTATTTAAAGTAATAAAATGTAGCTGCTGCTTCATCCATTGCTTTGTTTTGCTTGCTTTTACAGCTGCTATTATGCTCTTTTTTTCCAGCAGAAGTAGAAACAATCAACTGCATGTGTTATTTTTCTTTTTCTAATAATAATTGCATTTGTGTCTAGGGGAAACCCTCACGTGAAGACTATATACTTTAAACCCACAGTGTGGCTGTGTAGGAAAAATATTGATCTATCCATCAGCAATAGCCAAAGACCATATAAGGACTCCCTTCATCTCCAGCTTTATTCTGCCACTATGAAACATGGTGGAAACTCGATTCATTACCATAGTTATTGAATGAAATAATAGCATAAATGAGTTAGAAGGAGGAGCAGAGTGGCAACTTAGACCAGCAGCATAACTAGGGCAGGCCACCAGCCCAGGCACCTAGGAGGGAGTGTCTAAATCCCCACAACATGAGGAGTCTTTGCTGTAGTGGGGACTGCACTGCCCCTACCGAGCCCAGGAGCTGCACAGCAGAGTGCTGCACCAAGAGTGAAGCAAGCAGAATGGTGCTCCCCTCCCACAGATGCATACACTGCTCGTTGCAGCACTGAGCTCCTGTGGCCCAACATGGGCAGCACAAGGCACGCCTGCTGCAATGAAGACTGCTGGCAGTGGGGATTCCAGTGGTGCTCCAGCTTCCACCCCCAGCGGTGGAAGATGCTCTGTGCTGCCCTTGCCCAGAGCTGTGTATCTGGTGGGAGAGGAGGAGCACCATTCCACTTCCCCACTCACCCCACCTCGCCCATACGCTGCTTGGTGTGGCATCAGGTAGAGGTAGTGCAGGACTACCCCAACTGCTGCTAAGATTCCTGGGGGGATTCTGGCAATGCTCCCATTCCCCACCTCCCAGAAGCCTTTGCAGCAGTGAAGGGAAGCCTTGCACTGTCACTTTCCAGCCACAGGAGCTGAGCAGTGTAGCAATGCACCATATAGTATATCTGGGGAGGGGGGAGGTTCTCAAAAGATGGAGGAGTTAAGCTTATAGAATGATAAAGCTTGTTTATTCAGAGAGCAGCACCCTGCCTACAGTCCTGCTGCTCCTGTCTGCAGTCCCCAGGCTAACTGTAACAATTTATACATAACACTCTTAAAGGTATCCACACATCTTCCCCCTTTCCATGTAACATATCCCCATGTAATACTAATATTGTAAGTTTAGTTCAACCTGTTGTTAAAGCACATTTTAACAGGGCTTTATTAGTCTCTGTGTTGGCTTTTTAGCTGTAAGTGGTCTTCTCCATTTCTCTGCATTATCAATTCTTCTTGGTTCAGTTCTTGTTTAGTTTGCTTGTTCAGATGTCTCTACTTCTGTGTCATTTTCAATCTCCATGTTGTTTCTTGCTGCTTTGATGTTAGCTCTGTTTCCTTTGGTGGATCTCATGATGCTGGTTTTCTCCCCTTTATGAGCTACATGTGTCCTCTGTTCCTTCTGGTGTGACTACTTGATAGGATCTGAGAGCTACTTGAGGGGAAACTACTGCTTTTGGTTTCCACGCCTGTCCATCTGAAATACACACCATATCTGTCCTGCAGTTGTGGTAATTCCCTGGAACCCCTGTCATAGTACCATTTTTGTTTCAGTCTGTCAATTTTTAAAAATGTTTCCACAACTCGCTCTTTATTCTCATGAGCATCATCCACAAGATCAGGCAGCCTGGTTTTGAGTTTCCTGTTAAACAGCATTTGTGCTGGGGACAATCCATGTTTCATGGGTGTTGCCCTGTAATTTAAGAGTGACAGGTAAACTTTCCTGTAGTTTAGTGATGGAATCACTATTTGTTTGCAAACTTTAAACTCAAGACAGTTGAACTGAGGTCCATTGCCTGTTCTCAAAATTTATGGAATCCCATGTCTCACAAAAATCTAGATTTGATGCAAGTTATGACATGGTTTGCTGTTGTGTTTTTGAGCAACACAGTTTCAGGATCATGACTATAATAATTTAGCAGTAATAAATGATTTTTTTCCTGCATGCATGAATAAGGCAAAGCATACTGAAAACCACGGACCTCTGGACTCCTCCGTGACCATCATGGGCACTTTTCTTTGTACTGATCTGTACTTCAGGCATGTTGTACAAGCCTTTACAGCAGCTTCTATGTCAATGTCTTTATTTATGTTGGGCCAATATAGAGCACCCCTTGCTTTCCTTTTGCATTTTTTCAATCCTTTGATGTCCCTCACGTATTCTGTTTAACATGCCTTTCTGCTGGAACAAGAAGTCATGAGCCTTTGAAAAAAATGCCATCCAGTACTGACAGCTCTTCCTTGAACTGAGAGTAGGGGCTAGGTATATGTTTTCCAGGACAACCAGCAAAAATAGCTGTTATTACTTTTTGCAATGGGGTGTCCTGAGTAGCGGCTTCTGCAATTCTGTCTGGAATTCTGTCATTTCCCATTGTGTCATATGCTCTGGATAACATATCTGCAATAAGTAGATGTTTTCTTGGTGTGTACTGCATGTCTAGATCATACATTTGCAGTTAAAGAAAAAGTCTCAGTAATCAGGGTGGCATATCACACACTTCCTTTACCATAGTTACCAAAGGTTTATGATCAGTTTCAGCTATTATAGGCTTCCCATAGATGGATATATTAAATTTTTTACAGCAATATACCAGAACTAAACTATCTTTCTTTCTCAATTTGTGCATATAGACACTCTGACTTAGAGAGTGCCCTAGATGAATATGCTACTAGTCTCCAGCTGTCCCCATGTTTTTGAAGCAGAGCTGCTCCAATGCCTTCTTTAGAAGCATCTGTTGATTTAATCAGTCTTCTAAGGTTATAGTATTTTAATACCAGGGCTTTCATTATTTCTTCCTTCAAGTTTTTTTAATTCAGCTTCATGTTCCCATATCCACTAAGCATTCTTTTGTAGGAGTGATCTATGGTTTTTGGTCCATTCTGCTAAGTCAGGTAGATATTTTCCTACAAAAATAATCATTCCCAGTAATCCTTGCACTCCTTCCTTATCTGCAGGGGGTAGCATGTTTGTAATGGCTTTAACACTTGCAGGACTTATTTGCACCCCTTTCTCAGAGAGCTCTTCTCCTGGATACATTATTTCTTTGACCCTGAATTTGCATTTTTGTCTGCTCAGCTTCAAACCTGCTCTGTGAGTTCTTTCTAGTGACTTTCTTAGCCTCATGTTTTTTCATAGTATTTCCCCAAATTAATACATCATCAATATAAACCATGGTTCCATCAAGCCCTTCAAAAATTTGTTGCACCTTTCTGTGAAATACTTCAGATGCAGAATATAGTCCAAAAGGAAGCCTACAAAAGCAATACCTTCCAAAGGGCATACTGAAGGTACATAATCTAGTGCTATTCTTTTTTAGGGAACTTGCCAAAACCGAGAAGAGGCATCCAAAGTGGATAGCTATTTAGCTTCTGTCATGTTGCCAGAAACCTCTTCCCTGGTGGGAATGGAAAAATGCTCTATTTTGATGTACCTGTTCATCCTTTTAGGATCCCAACAGAATCTCAAGGATCCATCTTTTTTTCCTATTATGACTAGTGAATGAATCCAAGCAGTTAGTTGCTCTACATTTTCTATTATGTCTGTGTTAACTAATATATCAAATTCCTTTTTCAGTTCTCCCTTAGTACAAGGGGAACATTTCTTGGAGCATGTATGGTGGGAGTATTTGGTTCTCTTAATTCTATCCTGTACTCAGTTTCTCTATGCCTTGAAACATATAATAAAACTCTTCTTCTGTGTTCTTGCTTTCTAGCCCTTCAATGGCATCCCTTATCTTAATCAAACCTGGAGTTTTACATGTTCTCAAGCCAATAATTGGCATGAGATTTCCTGGGACTGTTACAAACTGCATTTTTACTATATCACCCCTTCTGTCTAACATGCATTGCACAAACACCCTTGGTTGCAATCATGTTCTTATTATATACTCTAAGTCTCACTTTCTTATTCTCATAGTACACAGGTTTAGTTTTCATTTTTTTTAATAATGTATCCTTATATTACATATATCTGTGGCCCTGTAACTATTTTAAAAGTTACCATTAGTGTGTTGGTGTCCAGAGTGATTGTGCAATCCTCAGAAAAATGAACTTTTTCTTGTGTTGTGCCAATTAGGAATTCTCTCTTTTCCTCATTGCATACAGCATGCACCTGCTGTTTCTTTTGTGGTGAATCCTGCTCCTTTCTGCAAACTCTTGCAAAGTGATTGCATTTTTTGCATTTGTTGCAGTGCTTACCAAATACAAGGAATTGCATGGGTTTGTGGTAACCCCCACACCATCTTCAGCTGACCATTGTTTCTTCAAGCAGTTCTCTTTTGCTTCCATTTGCCTGCTTCACAGTGAGGTCCTCTTTTCTGTATTGTTTGTGTGTTGCCTTAGGATTTTGCAGTCTTGTAATCCTGTCTAGTTCAGCTTGTTTTGTTTTTTCCTCCAGCTTCTGCAGCCTGGCATTTGTTATCTCAGCTGCTTGGCACATTCAAACGGTCTTTTCCAAATTAAGCTCAAGATCCTCTAGTAGTCTTTTCCTGAGGCTTGTATCCATTATACCCAGTACTGTTTGGTCTCTGATCCTGGACTGCTTTAGGTCTCCAAAGCTGCGTGTCTGGCTCAGCAGTCTGAGGTCTGTGACAAACTCCTCTATTGTCTCACATTCTTTCTACTGTCTCCTGTTGAAATAATACCATTAAAAGATGTCATTTTGTTTGAGTATACAATATTCTTCAAACTTTTTTATTATTGTGCCATAGCTTTTCTGCTATGCTTCTGACAGTTGTAGGCTATTATAAAGAGATAGAGCTTCTGGGCCTATTATATATATATTTTTAAATGGCTACCTTGAGTGAATTCTCCTTCCCTGTAGCTCCACTGGCTGTCATATGTATGGTGAAGCTCTACTTAAATTTATTCCAGTTTTCTGCTGCATTGCTGGACTGCTTTAAGTCCTCTGAAATTCTGATATGCTCCATTTTTTTATTCTCTTTCTTTGTTCCTGGTACCATGTGGTGTTCTCAAAAGATCAAGGTGTTAAGCTTATAGAATGATAAAGCTTATTTATTCAGAGAGCAGTACCCTGCCTACAGTTATGCTGTTCTTTCCTGCAATCCAGGGCAAATGTAACAACTTACATAACACTTAAAGGTATCCACAGCAGGAGGGAGGGAGGAGACTGTGAATGATGCTCCTCCCATCAACCCTGAGGATGCAGTAGGTGCTCAATCTGCTCACTCTGCCTCTGCCTTAGAAGCTACCTGGTTCAGAGAGGCATGAGCTTTTGTAGGCAACAGCCTGCTATGAATGGGCTTGTAGAAAGACAGGGCCTAAATACAAGGGGGCCCCTTAGTCATCTTGATATATCAGCTTTGAGTTACAAGCTGTTCATGGTCAAACATAGAAGCAATTTTTTCAAAAATAATACGTTCACCAAAACAAATAGAAGCAAAGTGTCTGTAACAGACTGCAGATGGCCAGAAAATAGTAGTACCATGTTGACTATAGCTGGATTTTGTACCTCAGTCTTTCCTATTTGTCTTTTGGTGCCAGGAGTGTTTGGGGACACAGGAAAGGGGGCATGGTGGAAGTTGAAGTGGAGGTCCAGCCTACACCCCAGCTAAGTTTATCAGAAGAGGAAACATAACCCAAAGCACATAGTGGCTCTGAAAAGTGGTCTGTAAAAATAGCATTGTGAGCTCCCATGTTCTTCTCTGTGATGCCATATCAAAGGAGCTTGAATTAAAGGAAGATCAGGTATTTTTTTCTTTTAATTTTTGTCCTAAACTCAGTCAGGGGTCTGTGAATCCAGCTAAGTTTTCCTTTTCATTCTAGAAACCATCGCTGCCAAGAAAACCAGAAAAAGGTTCAACAAACCTAGTTCACAACAGCTACCTCTACATAACTCCCTTGAATGCTGATGCATTGCCCAGTTTTGTGTGTGAGATGTGAAAATGGGGGTTGCCTAGGTGTAACTTCATCTTTGAAGCACCATGGGGCTTCTGAACTGAACTCTGAAATGAGAGCAGTGGCCAGCTGTTGAACACCATTACTCTCTTTGGATCTCAGTACAAAGGGAGAACAAATGATTTTGTTTGTGTTTCCCAACATTTTTATATACCATCTTCTTGATGTGTATTTACCGTGTAATTACCTGTCAAAGCATGCATACATTATGGGTAGTTATCAACAATTTATGTGCAGAGATGCCATGCATAGAGGGTTCAGTTACTTATTTGTTTAAATAAAAAAATAGTAGTAGCAAGACACTTGATAGCTCTCAGCACAATGTGGAATGAATGTATGTTCTCATAAGTGGAGGGATGACTTGTATTCAGTGTTATAAATTATTCATGCACAAACACTATCCCTGCTATCCTCCCTAGTTTTGAAAGACCTGCACAGTGCTTAGATCTGCTAATTCTGTTGAAGTCGGTGCAAGTGATATCCAGGAGCCTCCTTGGAATCCTTTGAAAATGTAAGCATGAAAAACAAGAAAATGTTGATTTTAACAGTCTAAACTTGATTTACTAGATGTGAAATATTGCTTTCTTTGGCAGCTTGTACATTTTTATTATATAAGTTTGCTCATTTGTAATTCAAGTAAAAGCATGTGATTATTTAAATATTCTAGCCACAATGCTGTGCTGAATATGCAGTTATTCTATTCAGCATGACTATGGGTATTTATAGAAGGCAACATGTCTAACAACAACTGCTATTGTCTGATAACAATGCCTAGACTCTGTTAGTTTTAGGGCCCAGAACGTCAGCTGCTGTAAACCAGCGCAGCTCCACTAGAAGGAGGTAACCTACATCAAATTGCAGTAGGTCAGGTTCTGGCCTTATTTTCTGCTGCAATCACTTGTATCATTTCCCTCGATCTGCATGTTATTTTTACTACCTCTTTTCTGCTTATAATCACTCATGTCCCAGACAGCCATGTCTGTGCTCTGTGCCAAGAGCAACCATGTGCCACTACCAACCACGACCGGGGCAGATTGGTACATTCTGGGGATTGCTATAATCAAATTCGCTCTCTTCTCAATAACATGTTTGGGGATTGCTATAATCAAAAAGTGCCCTCTTCTCAGTAACATGTTAATTAACAAGACCAAACTCATTAAGTGCTAACATTTAACAAGTTGCGCTTTCCATACCCGTCAGCTTCCTAGACAAAGAAACTCATGGACTCAGTGTAGACATTGGATTTATGACACACTACAACCTGCCTGACATCTGACTCCCCAGGTACCTCTTCACTTTTACCTGCTACATCCCCCTCCCCCGCCATCCCAAACTGTCTCTCACTCCCTGACTCCTCCATTTCTATTGACTGGCTTTCTTCCCTGCCTTGCATGCCAGCCTCTGGCTTCTTTACTATTCCTTTCATCTGGGAAGAGCGCACGCACAACAACTAGATGCTTCCTCAGCCGGATGAAGAGTTTTAAACCCAAAAGCTCGCAAAGAAGAATTTGTCCAACTATTCTGTTGGTCTAATAAAAGATATCAGATTGACCCTAAGAACTGTCTGGGCTATGTCCTCTTAGACCAGGGACGGGCAATTATTTTGGGCAGCAGGCTGCTTACTGAGTTTTGGGAAGCCATCGAAGGCCACATAACAGGCAGCCCAGGGCAAATTAATATTAACTTTCTAAATTATTTAGGGGTCCCATGGGCCAGATAGAATGACCTGGCAGGCCACATCCAGCCCCCAGGCCAAATTTTGCCCACCCCTGTCTTAGACCAACACAGCTACAACCTACACCCATTAACACACACAAGTGACACAAGTTTTGCTTTCAGCAGTTTAAGATACAGTTTCACAGAAACCCCTGCACCACTCTGCCTGAAACCTGGCAGGCCTCCCTCATGCCCACACAAGTATGCAGCAGGACAGGTGCTAATGAGGGTGGCCACCTAATGCCCCATTCTCAGAGCTGGAGGCAGCAGTTTAATTTCTTACCAACCAGCAGGGGAAGAACGTGGAGGTATGGGCTGGGGCTATATGGAGAGATGGAGGCCCCACATCATCCTGGGCATGACCTAAAGCTGCACCCAGGCAGGGTAGGGAGGCCTGGGTGGCACTGCCCATGGTGCGGCAGCCCCAGGAAATGCCAGGACTGTGAACCTCCCTGGTGAAAGGTGGGTAGGAGTAGGAGGTACCTGATAACCTCAAGTCACCACACAGTCCTGGCTGGGGAAAGCCCAGACCTGTAAGATCTTTGAGAGGCCTGAGGCTTACTGGTTTCAGTGAAGTTGTGAGGGTGTGAACAGGGGTTACCATCCCTGCAGTTGTCACTCTGCTGTGCCTTACACACTCACAGTGTCACCCATGTCATGAGTTTTGCTTGTCAGCAGTTTGAGGTGCAGCTTCCCAGAAACCCCTGCACTTATCTCCTTGAAACCTGTCAGAATTCATGGCCTCAGCAGGGGGCTACCATCCCTGTAGTTTTCATCCCACTCTGCCTTCACACTCATACATGTAACGAGTTTTGCTTTGAACAGTTTGAGGTGCAGTTTCCCAGAAACCCCTGCACTTATCTCCTTGACACTTGGCAGGCTTTCTGGTCTCAGAAGGGGCTAGCATCTCTGTATGTTTTATCTGAATCAGAAAAGAAATGACAAAGTTATAGGAAGTTCTATGATTCCCCATTATAGCCTATGGCTGAAACACCATTGAAATTCTGAAACAGCTCTAAAACTGTTTCAGCCAAAATAAAACAGGACAGTGACTCAAAACACCAAAACAAATCACTGTCCCTCCAAAATGCCAAATCCAAAACTAAACAAAGCACAGCCATTTCGGACAGCCTTACTTACCTGGGGTCCTGGGGACCTCCCAGGGCAGCACAGAGTGGCTTGTGCTGCTGCCATGTGTACTGCAACACCTTTTTATAGCAGTGGGTTTTTTTGACAGTGGGATCTCCTGGTGTCAGAAAATACACTGCACTGAAAATTAGCAGCACAGCACATAAGTGTACATGTGCCATGTGCAGCGTGCACCACCTCAGATGGTTTTGAGGCACCGCATACTGCACATGCATGCTTATGGGGACATGCCCCTAAAGTTCGAGCTGGGAAAGGCATTGTGTGGCCACCAGGGGGCATCACAACCACTCCTGGAGCACAGCTGTCACACCATAACACAACAAAAGTTTGGCAGAACCCAGTCTAAGATAGAGCTAAATGGATATAATATCAGCCTTAACCAATTTAGATTAAACCAGTCCATCAAACTTCAAGTCTGTATCCCCTCTCAACTGAAGTTAGGTCACAGTCCCTTGGCATACCAGGTTGCTCTGCAGGCCCCTGCTACCTCCCCTTGCAGGGTGGCTCACTAGCTGTGGGTGAGCTTGGCTCCTCTGAGCTGTCAGCCACAGGAAGTGTGAGAGGAAGGGGAGTATCTGTAGCTCAGGAATTTTTTATCTTTATGTAATGTCCCTATGTGGGGGGTGGGGGATCCTTAGAAGGCAGGATTGGGCCCCTCGGAGCTCCAGAAAATGCCAAGCACCTGGCAGCAGGTGCCTTATGTAATTCCTGCAATTGCAGTGTGTCATTCCCAGGTTCAGGGCTATGTGAAGTCCAAAGGGCTGGGAGATCACTGCTATTGCAGCCTACCAGCGCCAGGGGTTTCACAGAGCCCTGAGGCTGGGAGACCATTTTAGCTACAATCTCCCAGGCCTCAGAGCAGGAATTGTACTGGATGCCTGCTGCTGCTACTGCCCATCTGCCTCCCCACCCCCTCACCAGCCAGGCTGTCAGGCATGCCGTGGTGACCCATTCTGGAAGCCTAGGGCTGAGCATAGGGGAGGGTCCCTGGTGCCAGCAAAGGGTTGGGTGTGTGTTTCTGACATCCAATTAGAGATGGCCCCTGCTCAGCTGTAATCAGCTGCATTTGGCTATCTCCAGTATGCTGGGAGGGATGTGGAAACCCCCTGCTTTATGGCCTCAGCTAGTGCAGGCATCTGCATGCCCACCCCCACAAAACCGAAGGGTGAACACGTGTTCCATTTGCTCCTGATCCATTCTATGCAGCTTAGAGAAATTAGAGTAGATAGTATCGATTGGGCTTTTGGAGTGTCTGTACTTAGCCTAAATCTCAGGCAAAGGAGCTGAAAACAGGTCAAGGATATCTAATACCCCCAAATCTTCATGGATAAGAAATTATCTTTGTTCAGGAAGTAAGGAAGATAGCTGCAAATTATATGCCAAAGACTTCCCTCCCGCAACACACACATCTATGTAAGGGACATGCTACCTCCCAGTCAGCCTCAGCATCAAGGGGGCCCAAGGGGCTCTGATGTGGATCTTGAGAGTGCAGCCTAGCTCAGTGGTGGTGGTTTGGGGTGATGCCCCATGGTTGAGCAGCAACAGCACCCTGAGCTCTCCCCTTGCTTTGCTTGCTGAGCAATGGGGGAGCTCTATGTCCCAGTCCTGGTGTTGCTCAGCTCCTGGATCCCCCAGACACAGGCAGGAAGCAAGAGCCAGCTGGGGCATGTGCTGCACAGGTAGTGGCAGGGCTGAAGGGACAGGGAAGTTCTCTGACCCTGGTCTGGCACAATGGGGACAGGAAGCTCCCCCATCCCCTTAGCAAGCAAAATGAGGAGAGAGCTTAGGGTGATGCTGCTGCTCAGGCACAGGGCATTGCCCCAAGCCAGCACCACCAAGCTAGGCTGGGATCCCGAGCTCCACGTGGCTGGGAACTGTCTCCTGCTCCAGGACAGCTCCCTCTCCCCTCCCCAGAACCCAGGCCTGACCCCCATACCCCCTGTCAGCCTGACACTGGAGCTCCCCCTGGACTTCTGCAGGGAGGCATAGCAGGGCAGGGGGCAGGAGCAGCCCTGGACTCAACTGCTCCTATTGGGAGCACATGTAGACATATTCCCAGGAGCAGTTTACTGCACCTTATTTTAATGTGCAGTAAACTTAAGGTGCATTTACTGCACATTGTAGACATAGCCAGACATTGTAGACTTTCTGTGCAGTTTGCACTAGCTACCATAACTTAAAATTTGTCCACTTAGGGAAGTGAGGGCAGAGTGAGCTAGTACAATTTACAGCACACTGGCTACCCTTCTATTAAACTGCATCACAAAAATGCAGTCTTTGGTGCGCTATAAATTCACACCCTCACTTACCGTGCACTAATCTTCCCTGTAGAGACAAGTCCTGAGATAGGCTTGGAATTTCTCCCCTCCCACTCCCTGGGTTATGAATTCTTTGTTGTACTTCTAGATGCCATTCCCATGACTGAGGTTATCTGAATCTGCCCCTAGCAAATGTCAGCAGTATATATTATAGCTTGAATAAGACAGAGATTTTTCGAAGCCCCCTAGCTGGCTTTGAAACTCTATTTCCAAATATATTGGGATGGATATAGCATATCTATCCACATCAGTCTCCCTAACAGAAGAATGCTTATCTCTTTGGGAGAGCTTGAAAATCTCTCTAATTAAAAGTTAAAGTAACTCCCTGAAATTTCTTTTACAAAATCTAAGTAATAGTTAAATCTTGAATACCAGTATATTGCTGGAAAAAAGGGGTAGTGTGCAATACAGTTGTAGAGTACAATTTATTAGTCACTCTGTCTGCTAGCCTACTGTTTCTTCAAATATTATTTTTTATAAATACAAACATTTTTCTGTCCTTGTACAGTCACTTCTAGGGTATATGTGAATGGACACCTCAGTGAGATGATGTCTCAGTGCAGTTCTTTAGCTGCATAGTACTTTCTTGTATGGTATTATAACTAGTTTGTGTCTCTTTATGTGTGGAATAATCTCATTCCTCTTCTTGCCATTGTATTTCTGAGACCAATATGATGCATAGTAAAACTATGAATATGGTTAATATGCAGTTTGTACAGAAACCATTTAGGGAGCATATTTAATTACTCCAGGTAAAGAATTCAGCAGTCTGCCTAACATTTTTCCCATCCATAATGGACTGCATGGAATAATTAGACTAATTATGTTTCCATCTTGCAATCAGTCTGATTTATGGATTTGGCAATTTAGGTAGTTTGTATAATGACTGAAAATGTCTTAGAAACAAAATGTAGTAAATATGATTTAGAATGCATTGTAAAGATACGTATTCAGTATTTTTCCTTGATCTTTGATCTTCCTGGTTGCTGAGCACTCAGTTAATTGTGAATAGTAAGATGAGTAACATTTGATTTATCATAGTGTTAATGGAGTTATTTTTAAGAGACTAGTCTTTTTCCTCCTATGTGAGTTGTGACATGAAACGATGGGAAGTCCACAAACAAACCTTTTTTTTTCTTTAACTAGTACATTAAAAGTTAACAAGTTGAAATAGGCCTTCAAAGACATTAACACAACAGAGAGGCTTGTGTTTTAATTTTTTGCAAAATACTTTTATCCCAGTGGTCTTATTTGTTGCAATGCCAATATTTACCAAGCTTATCTCTGATATTGGGATCCATCTTGACAAAGTACATCCTAACATCCACCTCAGAGCAGTTTTACTCTGAGAGTAGGCTTGCATTTCATCCTGGAAAGAGCCCCCACATTTAGTGAAAGGGTTTCACTAGAGCATGCACTGTATCTGTAGCACACTGGTTAGCATAATAGTATGTTAACCTAGTAGATAAGGAAAGTTATCTCTTTGAAAAACTCAGGTACCTCAATAGTACAAAATAATATCTGTGTCTAATTAGCTGCTATTACTGAAAGGGCAGCCATGTGCCATGTATTGCAGTGAATGTAAATGGATTAGTTATGTTAACTTACTCTGGTATAGCAATAACTATTGGCTTTTACTAACAGTATTACATAGGTTTTAGGAAGCAAAGGAGCCGGTAACACTGAACTAGAACTGAAGAAACTGAATTTAATAACCAGCTCAGCTACCAACTTCCTACAGCCTCTGTTGCATTTTCCACCATAGGCAATACATATGAATGGAAGTCTCTGTTCATTTTGTACCAGGCTTGTCTTTTGGAGCTTGGGTTCAGTCCCAGGCTTGAAATCGTGCTGTTTTGATTGGTGAAGCCCATCTACCAATCAGGAGGCAGCAAGAGGAGTTAATTCATGCCCTTTTCCTGAGGGGAGGGGGAGAAGAGTCTCTCCCCTTCTCCCCTCCTGTGGACTTGATTGAAGACTGCAACACTCAGGTCTGGAAGACTTCAGGGACAGAGTCCTGGAGCGCAGAAAAGGAGCTGCGTGCCCAGCATGAGGGGAACACACCCGGGGCAGAGAAGAGAGAAGAGCGGGGCTTAGAAGAGCTAAGGAGAGCTGCTCAGCAGGGCGAAGCGGTACCCCAGAAGTGCCCCTGAAGACTTCCATCAGCGGGAAATGGCAGACAGCTAGGCTCCTGGTGTGCAGCATGGCATCCAGACCCTACGAGCTGCATGAGGCAGCTTGGGTCTACAACCTGTGGTGTGCGGCCAGAGACGCGGTGCACAAGCCGGTGCACGGAGTAGGACCTTTTGAGCGCTTGGGCGGCTCAGGCCCTTAACCCCCGAAACGAGGCTGGGAGCTTGGTGCAGGAGGCCCTGCACGGAGGGTCTGGGATCGGATCGAGCCTGGTGCTGCATGAGGCAGCCCAGGCCTCTGACCCATAGCAAAAGGTTGAGTCCTGGGAGCCAGACAGTGCTCAGGCTACTGAGCCAGCAGACAGGGCTGAGCCAGAGGCCCCAAAAGCCCTGCACAGCGGAGCCCTGTTCCAGGGGACAGCGACCCTCACAAAGCCCACTGCAGGTGAGAGAGCAGCCTGGCGCAGAGGATGAGGACCACCCTCCAGGCCTGGGAGCTGTGAGTTGCAGGGAAAAGAGGATTCCCACAGGGGAGGGGAGTCCCCCCCAGTTAGTTAAGGGCTCCTGAAAGTGGAGGTCCCACTGGGAGGCCCTCTAAAGTTACCAGCTTCCTTGTAGGGCTTGGGAAAAGCCCAAGGGCACTGGGATTTCCCCTCGGGATTGAGTTTATCTTTGGGGTTTTTATGTCATAAGTGGTGTGATGTAATTTCTTATATTTTGTGAACTCTCATGTTTGTAAATGAGTAGATGAGTAGAGTCCTAGGGATCCGCTGGGACCCTCTGTTGCCATTATTTCATCTGTTGTTTATTTGTATTTATTTGTGGCTTATTTATTGCTCACCCATACTTATCTATAGTTTATCTGTTGGTATATGTTTATTTTGGGGTTTGTCTGTTTCAGATCAGATACTTACCTGGGACTTACCTGTATCTGCAGTACTGGTATAAGGTTTTATGGCATTTACCCAGAAGGTATTGTTTATGTTATTTGTTTAGATATCTTATAAATATATATATAGTACATATGTTTATATCCATGTTTCTTTTCCTTGTCATAAGTTAACATAAATAAAGCTGTATATAGTTAAGTCCCCTGACTGTCCTGGCCTAGTTCTATAGGGATGGAGGGAAACTGAGCGGTCTGCAGTTCCCCCACAGCACACCTGCCAGCTAACAATCCCCTTCTCTTGGAGAAGGGGACTATATACCCAAGTTACCTCAATTTATTTCTCAAAACTGTAAAAGTATCGAGTTTCAGCTTCATATAAGCTGAACCAGAGACAACCAAATAAAGTTCTCCCAAACATGAATTTTAACAAAGATGCATCGCTCAGTTAATCTTCTGCATAACCCTTTTATGTACTACCTTTTTGGTTTTTTGCATTACTGGTTGTATGGGGATTTTTGCTCTCTACTCTGAAGAGCAAATCTGCCCATTACACTTATTCCTCTGAGCTTTTGCTCATTTGGTCCATCTGCTAGGAAAATGGTTACTATGTAAACACAGGAAAAACCATTGGCAACATATGAAGTTTCATTTTTAATCTGTTTTAAAATAAACAGGATGAAAACCAAGGTGTATTACAAGTTTCACACGTTTCATCAGGTCGTGAGCTGAGGTGAGTTAGTGTAATTTGTTTTTATGGTTTAAATCACATACACAATGAAAAATGGTAATTCTTAATCTGTTTCTTTAGAAACTAAAACTACTGTGCAAGAGGCATCCCTAAAGTTGGAGCAATCAAATTCCACACCACTGATGAGCCATATTTTCTACATACAGTATGCTCCTCTATATAACATGTAACTTGTTTTTAGCAGGAAAAATCTGAGTAGCCAATTGAGTAGCAGAAGCCAGGGAGCTGGGCGAACCCAGCACGCCAGGTCCAAAACCACAGGCCAAGTCCGGGATCCAACCTGATACGCCAAATCAGGAGCCATGTGCCAGGTCCAGGGCCACATGCTGAGGCGAGAGGGGTGCTCTGGGGCCAAAACCATGTGCTGGGGCTGAGGCCAGGGCTGTGTGGGGTCTGACCCAGCACGTCAAGGGCCACGCACTGCGTTAGATCCAGCATGTCACACCTGACCCAGTATGCCAACTCTGGGGCTGCGTGCTACCCTGATGCACTGCCACCCTACCACCAACATTGTGGACCCACAGGGATCTATATTTCTCACACGTAATGTGCAACCCCATTTTCATCAGCTGGTTTGGGGGGGAAAGGTATGTTACGTACAAGAAACAATGGTATTAGGAAAGGGGTACATCAGTGGCATTTTCATTTTGCACGTCAGGAATTACCTTTGGGTTCACAAACTTCATAAAGCTAGCTAGCATGTAAGACACCTTACATACCTACATAAACTGCACACTAGATGTACTGTGTTTACATGCTTTGTGCAGTTGCTTACTAGAGGGCCCTATTCACTGCATTTACTGGCAAGCTTGCAGCTGTACTGCTTTTTCAGGGGTCACAATATCTATTACATGAACTTTATCACAGGTTTTTTTGCTGCTATGTAGAGCAATTGGATGTAGATGATCATAACTACAGTGCTTCGACATTTCAGACAGTGCGGTAGCACTGTCACATTGAAGATGCCAGTTCCACCAGAGACACGAAGCTAGCCAGCACTACCCACAAAGTGGATAACCATAATTAAGATTTCATCTTGTAGGGCCTGATCCAAAGCTCTCTGTAACCAAGAAAGACTTCCATTAACTTCCAACAGGTTTTGTCTTAGCATCTTACTGCTGAGCCCCACTTGTCTAGCTCACAGGTGGAGTTGTACTAAAGTGAATGGGACTACCTGTGCGAGTATGAAGAGCAGGCTACAGTGCACATAGAACTGTTATGCCTTTATTTCAGAGTGGTATTGGAAGTCTCTGAAAAACGTACCATTTTCCTTCGCTGATGCAGATGGATAGGTATAATAATGGTACTCTATTTTTCTGATCAAAAGGAGAAGCTTGAGTACTAAGATGAACTAGGTTTAGAGGCAACACTGGAGATATTCGTTAAAGGGCTCAAGACAGCCCATCCTCCAAATTCTGGAGTCCTTCTTGGTGAGTTATCAGGGAATTTAAATAGTCTGGCAGAAAGAAACCCTGTACTGCTGCGCTTATATACAACCACTAAAATATCTTCCATTTTAGCTGAATCAACAGATCAGACATTGTAAACCAAAGAGCCATATCCTAGATCAATTCCTAGATGCAGTTTTTTAAAATAGCCGTCTATTTTACCCACACCAAATGAATGAACACCTACTGTGAAATTAAAAGAACCCCTTACGCATTTTGGGATCACTTTACGCATCATTTTTACCTTTATGAGTATTAAGTAAATGCTCTGACATTCAAGAATACTATATGGTCATCACTTACAAATACATGAGCTTTAAGTGCCTGAAACTGGTTTCATGAAAGTCACTGGAAGCTTTGCTAGTGATTCTAGTGGGAATACAACTGGATCCTAAGATTATTTCATCTCAGCTTCTTCTCATCGATACAAAAACTCAGTACTACTCTAGACTGGAATCTAGTGCAAAACAGAGCCTCACTTTAATGGAATGACTTGGATAAGTCATGGTTTGGATAATTAACGGCTTTCACATAGAGGAGCCTAAGTCCCACAGAGGTCAACAATGATATTTTGCCGCTGATTTTAGTGAGATCGGGATTCTACCCATAATGCATATATGTCAGTACCAATATTTAGAGAACAGTAATACCCATACAAATGGCACGTTACATTTTTGTATTAAATAAATGTGAATGCTTTAACAAAACCTTTTCACAGTGTTCTAATATGCTCTTTTTGTCTACTAGCAGGTTTGCAATCTTCTTTTGAACAGTGCAAGTATTATTATCATTTTAATAGCCAGCATTATTTGTCAGAAGATAGGCTCTTGTGAACATTACAGAGCTGGCTTCATTAGAGTGAGACTTTGGAGTGGGGTAATTCAGTAAATAGTTTTACTGAAGTCCTCTTAATAACACTTTCCTGTAGTCTAAATGTCAGAGTCAAGCTAATTTCCTGAAGAGTGCATGAATAGAAATACATTTCTACCCTTCCAGTGCCCTCTGACAAACATGTTATTTAGCAATTCTCAGTACTTGAGCTTTCACTTACTCTGTATGCTGAGGGCAGGAGGGTGCTGACAGTAGGTCTGTATCTGACAATTAATAGGCCACTTCCTAAAGTCCTTGCTCAGTCTCTGATACAAGAAGATCCTTAAGTATGGCATAACAACTAGAGCATGTGAGTATCCTATGTATGAGCGTGTTTCAGCCTATTAGTGGGCGCATTTACACATGCAATTATGGTGCGTGAATAAACTGCAAAGCTTATTCCTCCACAGTTTATTGCTCCCAGGCACGCTGCTTGAACATGCATCCGGGAACAACTAACTCCAGAACAATCAGCTCCATGGTTTATTCATGTGCAGCACATGGAGCCCAGGGGTCTCCAGGGCCTTTTAGCCTGGGGCTGCTTCCTTCAACTCAATGTGCTGCAGAGGAGCTGGCTGGGGCACGAGGGAGCTTCAGTGTGGGGCTAGCCAGAAGACAGCTCCCCCACTGAAACACCCACATGCCCCAGCCAGTCAGGTGAGTGTCTACACATGCACTGCAGCAGTTTTTCACTCCACAGCAGGATAGTACTTGTTAATACAAGTACTGCTTAGAGTAAATTAGTTTATTCCAGCCTGATAGGGGCACACGTGTAGACACTGAGATGTGTACTGTGCAGCTGCTTAGTCTGCTGTGGAGTAAACATCTCATGTAGACATACCCAAGTATCATCATAAATAAGCACATCAGTTTCTATCTTTATTCTGGAAATACTCCTCTTGATTTCATGGTAATGTTGTCCTCCCAAAGTCTTCAACCTCTTTTCAGGTCCATTTAAATAAGTCCCTATCAAATATTTACATGATTTATCTAAATGTGTTCTTGACCCAAGTTAAGATCATTCACTGTCACCTTCAGGAACATTTTCTCCTGGACAGCATTAGAGAGAAATATTTAGCTGAAATGGTCCCTGATAAATTGGATTAACTGCTGGAGATCTTCTCGCTAGGACTTCAGCTTTAAAAAGTTGCAACCCTTTTTCTCTCCTTCTGACTGGATGCTAAATTTCTGTTAGAATCAATGGTCCAAATTTATCCTGGACAAAGGCAACAGAGGAAAATGGTTACACAGCAGCAACTGTAGAAAGATAGACAGACAGATTGGATAGTAACTGGTAGTCTGTGCTTGGGGTAGTATTCCTGAAAATTCTTATTATGGATGCACTGGTTGGTCTGGGATTTATAGCTAAAGTGGAGAAGGCTTAACACCTATTTGTTTTATTTGTTATGTATGAAAAGCATAGTGTATCCTCCCAAAAATGCAGCACTTATTTTAGTGTGTGCTTATTTAGAGTGAAGGGCAGGGAGGGAGCCCCAGGATCAGGGGAAGTGGGGGAACCCTGGACGGGACAGGGGGAAGCCTGGAATGGCAGTGGGGGCAGGGGTATTCACCTTTCCATCCTCCAGGCCCCTGCTGGCCTGAATATGTGACTGCTCCAAACTTAAGCTAGCACTAACTCCCATCAACATATGTGCAGCTCACAGCCTAAGGTGAAACAAGGCCGTTACACTACCATTGCCATGTTCTAGTAATCCAAACCCAGAAATGCAGCATAACTGGCCAACTCACTGTGGCCTGCTTTGGGCCAATTCTATAGTCACGTGTGATTTTTTACTAGTCTAATAGCTTACAGGTTTGGAGCCACATAGTAGTCAAATCAGCCCCTGTGTTGGTTTAAAATATTTAATAGCTATGACTTGAAGGGTACATTCCAACAACCAGGGGCCACCGGAGCATGGTTCTGTTCCCTGAGAGCTTGTCTAGCACTCACCTAGACATTTCTTTTGCATCTGTGTCGCTACACAACATAAGGGTTTACTGGAGGCCTACGAGAAAAGGGAGGATGCACTGTGAAAAAGAAAAGACATTTAAAGTGGAGACCTACCTGACTCAACACTACCAGCACTGTAAAAATAAAAACCAAACAACTCTATGGGTGAAGTTTTGTACGCTTGAAAGTTTCCCCATAACAGAATTCCTACACCAAGAAAAGCCAATAAGTGAAAGGGAATGACAGCTCACCCCAGACCACTGGTGAATCTGCTGGCCTATGCAAAGGTACCAACAGATGCAGTGTATGGCCTGCATTAAGCAGGAGGTTAAATTAGAAGGTTACACTACATTATATCATAGTATCCCCCAACTCTCAGATCTATAAATTGGTTAGCTAAGCCTTGTAATGTTTTCTAGCTATGGCTCTTTACTCTCTGTCTCTTTACTCTGCTTCCATTGTGCTTAATGACATGACACCAAAAATGTATGCAGAAGAGCAGAAGCCAAACTTAAGCCTGTGCATCAGATAAAATAAAGAACAGCTGGAGTCCAACTTTCCAACATGTAATGTGGTAACATTCGAAGACAGAAGGGAGAGATGTGAACCACCTGTCTTGGCCCACCTGCTCAAAACTTGTAATTTTCTCCCGACTAAGTGCTTTCAACTTCCAGCTGGAAGGCAGTGCTTCCATCTGACACTTATGCTGACTTTATGAATGAGTGAAGCATGCAGCACTCTATACTAGCTCACAGGACAGCCATCAACAGAGCATGGGATTGATAACACTGCAGTAAGGTTAGCAGTCTTAACTCCAAACCACGGGGAGTAGACCTCCTGGGTCACCAAGTCCAGTCCCTGGTTATCACAGACACCACACTGTGTAATCACTTTTCTGCATGTACCAAGCTCCATATTAAAAGTACCTAGGCTTGTTGCCCCAGTACTCCTACTGGAAATCTCTCATGGTTAGAAACTGTCTTTTAATTTCCAATATAAACTTATTCATGACTAGTTCATATTCATTTGTTCTTATGCCAACACAGTCCTTAAGCTTAAATAGCATTTCTCCCTCCCCAGTGTTTAACTCTGGATATATTTAGAGAGAAATCATATCCTCTCTGCTTGTGTTTTGCTAGCTAAACAAGGCAGTTGTCTTTTTTTTTCGGTACCCTCATGTAAAATGTCCATTTCCCTGGTCATCAGTAGGCCTTCTCTATACCTTTTCTAGTCTGAATCCATCTTTATTGAACTGGGGCGACAAATTGTTTATAATTTTCCAGATGAGGTTTCAAGATTGTATTGTACAATGGCATTGGTACCTCTCTCTACTAAAAATACCTCACCTTGGGACTATAATGTGGCCTTGTGCTTATCTCCATTATAATTGTGGCTCATCACCATCCTGTGATCAACAAATACATCCATGTCCTTCTCTTCAGAAATTCCAACTGATCTTTTGTGAGCATAAAAGAAAAATTCTTATTTTCCCTAAATCTGTGACTTTGAATTTTATATTGTTGGACTTCACCTTGAATGATACCATGAGCATCCTCGGTATACTGCAGTTGCATCGATACTCCCCCACCTTTATTTATTACCTTTATTTCTTTACTATTATGTACAGTATATCTTTCCTGAAGAGTGCATGCCCTTGAATATTTGTATTCCAAACACAATTACTAGTCCACATGCTTCTGTTACCCCTGCAATATCTGGTTTCATATCCTGTTGTCCTGCCATCACATAACACAAGTAGTTCCATTTTGCTTGTCCAAACTCCTTGCATTAGCATACAAGAATGATTGTTGTTTTGGGGTTTATTTGTTTTTGCTTTTTACAGGCCAAAATTGACCCTATGGATACCTGACTCAATTTTGGTTTGATTTCATGGATACCTGACCTGGCTAGCCTTCTGACCTTGTGGTCTGCCTGGCCCCAAGGCTGATCCTAGTGGGGTGCAGAGCCCAGAGCAAATCAGCCTGTGAGGGGCCCCTTAACACTGTGTGGGGCCTGTGGGACCAAGAAAGGCAGAACACAGGCTGGGGTCTTCCCCATGCCTGGGGGGGAGGGGCGGGGGGCCTCTGCAATGCAGGGAAAAGCCACCAGCACCAGGCAGGCCCTGTAGCTGCTCCAACTGGGGCAAATCAGCCTGTCTGGGGCTCTCCTTAACA
This sequence comes from Crocodylus rhombifer, assembly GCA_038503035.1. Taxonomy (NCBI): domain Eukaryota; kingdom Metazoa; phylum Chordata; order Crocodylia; family Crocodylidae; genus Crocodylus; species Crocodylus rhombifer. The sequence goes on from JAVSML010022368.1 coordinate 31,975, forward strand.
CTGTGCAGGGCCTGTGGGATCCCCACAAAGACGGGACATGGGCTGGAGTCTCCCTTGTGCCCAGGAAGTGGGGGTCTCCATGCTTCTTCCATGACATGGGGTAGAGCTGCCAGCACCAGGCAGGCTCTGCATGAAGCACTACAATCGCTCTGCCCGCCCCCCCCAGCGAGTGGGGCAGTTGTCCTGATTCACTATACCCCAGGGATGGCCCTGCCTGACCCTCTGAATCTCTGACTCAGTTCCCTGGATGGATCTTTTGGCTTCCTAGCTTCCCTTCACTCTGACTCAAGAGCATTCCCCTTGGATCTTGGCTACTTCTCCTGACCCTGTTGTAACCCACAGACCTGGCCATCTATGAACCAGTTTGGCAGCATGGAAATCATACAAGTTTTGCAGCCTTCTTCCTCATTCCTTATTTTAAAGGACTTATCAGCTATGCCAGTCTTCATCCCAAAAAGTTATTTTTCCCAAGGTAGTCAAGAGGGAGTCCCTCTCTCAGGATGAGTCCTCTCTCTGTGAACGCTTCACAAAGGTTAATCATAACTAAACCTTCCTTATAGCACCAATCCTTAAGCCAGCTCATGATTTTGATTGTTCTGTCATGCCTTCACTCACTTCGTCTTGGGACTATAAGAATTCTGCTAAAGATCACCTGAGTGTTTTCCCCAACCTGGTGCAGTCATTTATGATCTGCTCCAGTGGGAATCTTGCAGAATGGTTTATTTTAGTGTGAAAGTTGCTGTGTGAGTTCTCTACCCATCCTCATCAGGATCCTCTCAATCTCACAAACACATAGCATATTGTTGCTCCTAGCAGATGGAGCAATTTCTATTCCCTAGATAAACACTAAAGACTAGACCAATGATTCCTCTTAACAAGGAAGCCCCACTCCGTATTCATATTGCCTCTTCTGAATATTAATATGAATCTCTAGCTTTCTCTCTTCCATTCTTCCTTTTCAATGAAGAATATCCTGCATTCTGTTCTCTTAGAGTCTTCTGCATATCATCCCCATCTATTCTTCCCTTCTTCAACTCCTCTTTATTCTCCAGTACAGCAAATCTGTTTCTTCAGTCTCTTCTTCTTCCTTGTCTTTGTAGTGATGTGCTTCAATGGGTCACCTTTGCCTATGGAAGGGTGCATCAGCCTGAAAGCTTGCAAATAAAGAATTTTTTTGCAACTATTTAGTTTGTCTAATAAAAGATATCACCTCTACCAAAAGTTCTGAATATTTTTGCCTGTAGGCCAACACAGCTAAAACCTGTATCCCTGAAACATGTAAGATACTGCAATTAGCCGCTTTGAAATGAAAATTTTATATTTTTTTTTTTAAAAAAGAAGCAGCAGCAAAAATCCAACACCCAGAGACCAGGAAAATTCTACCATTGCTCCAGCCTTTTGTTTGAGCTGAATTTGCATAAATGGAAAACAACCTGCACACAATAGGATTGCCTCAACCAGGAGATATGTGGCATCACCCTCTCTCCTGTGCAATAGAAAACATCTTACCAAGAAAGAAGAAAAATTCTACACCCTGCTTGCCATCAGATACCTTGCCATCCTCTCCAAGTTTTATCTGAGCCTAATTTGCATAAAATGAACTCTTCCACCTAAGGGAACCTATAACATCTTTCTGTACTCCTGTGCAATATGAAGTTTCATTTCTACTTGAGGGAAATTATACAATCTGTGCATTCTCCTTTGCCTGAGGAAGGGTGCATGAGCCTGAAACCTTGTGAATAAAGAATTCTTTTTCAACTATTTAGTTGGTCTGAAAAAGATATCACCTCTACCAAGAGTTCTGCATATATTAATTCCATGTCCATCTCCATTTCGAAATGTAGTCCTTGGATCTTCTCCTCCAGGAGCACTGCATATAAAAATAGCTTCTGAAAGGTGCTTATTCAGGGATAATTTACCTCCAGCAACTCCTGCCTCCAGTCATCTAACCTGTCTCTGCAGTTCTGGTGTCCTCTACTCCTGCCTCAGTCTCAATCATCATGTCTTCCTCTTTGTCCTTAACCTTAGAGAAGGAAAAACCTTCCTTCTACCTACCACCTTACAAAAATCCAAACAAACTTCTCTTTCTACCCCTTCTCTTCCCTCTTCACTTGAGCTGTCTGGTTCCATTGTGCAGCTAAGCTAGCCTCCAGCTGTTTGGTGTTTTAAGCCTTTCACTTAAATCAACCCCACACCTTAATTTGGGCTTAGCAGATAGCATCTACTAGCCATGATCAAATGGTAGTCCAAGATAGGGAGCATCCATCACACTTAACTTTTCCTGCTCACCATTTAATTTGCTTACTTTTACTGGAAAGTAAGCAAAATATCTTAATGCATATATGCATATTCTTGTATTATATTATATATTATATTATATTTCCCACAGCTGATTTTAAGTTCTGTAAGAGACATTTAGGGTGCCTGCAGATGTGTGGGGATGCTGCTCCAGTGTCCTGTAATTGCAGCATATTGGACCAGACCCAATTTATCAACATGCTAATTAGCTGCTTAGTTGAAGTGCCCACCCCACAATCCCCACAGCATGTGTAAAGATACCCTTAACTTCTACAGGCTGGAGTTCTGTCTATTTGGGAATGGTGACACAAAATCAGACCCAGGCCTACTGTATTTAAATCTTGAATGCAACTCTTATTAACAGCCTCTAGTAGTTGACAGAGAGGATATAACAACTAGTTATGCATATACAGTTCATATGAGAAAGTACAGGCAATTAGAAATTGTAGAAATAGTTTACACAAAGCCAAAACTTCAGAAACACAGTTCAAACTGCTGCCTTTCTCAGGGTAACTTAGGGCACTGACAGAAATGACATTTGTTGGCCCCTTGAAAGTGCTGTACAGCTATGCCCTGACCATATAGAAGCAAACCATATTTAGATAATTGCCACTTTCAGCTTCTTTCTGTTAGCTCCTGGTAAACTTCCTGTATTGTGGAATGGGTGCCCAGCTGTCTGCAAGAACAGGCTGAGGAGGTGTGCTGGGAACTCCACTTATATGCATACCAGATAAAAGCATAGTTTGCTTAACTGCTTAATACAACCCCAGTCTCCATTTGTTAAATATTGCTTACGTTGTAACAAACTCCAGTTATCTGCATGTTGGGTAAGTGCATAAAACACTTAAGAGGATAGCATCTTACATCACCTGCTTTGTAATGTAATTGTACTCCAGTTAGCGGCATATGGGCTATAGCTGTCTCCTTTGTAACTCATTGTGCTCTGTTTAGTTCCTAGTACTGAAGCAAGGACATGGATGCTAACAATTTCCAAGACTTTCCCTTGACACATTAAAATATATGAAACAATGACTGATGCTCTTTACATTTTAAACCAGATGCTGTAAAAACACAAAACACTTTACTAGTGGTGTATAGTCTCTGAATTCACAGGATTACTCTGTCATAGACTATTATTCTGTCATAGATGCCTGTGGTTTGCATGAAATAGAGAAAATACCCACATAACTTGTATAAAGAGTCTATGGACTTTCCTGAAAGGTAACCTTATCATAAACCATAAGCAGGAAGCAGCTTTACAGGAAATGTTATTGCCTGTAATCTCACCCCACCAAGTTACAAGATTTCTAGTAGCAATACTAACACTGACTTTTAGAAGCATCGAAAATGAGAGGAGCTAGTTATACTGGAGTGATGGTAATATCATAGCACTACTATTTAAGAAGCATTGATTACTGGTGTTTCCATTAACATCAGATAAATCCGTAGCATTTTTCAACCCTGCATTTAAACAGTTCTACTTTTCAAAAGAGAACTGCTGTCTTGTCACATGTCATTTGAATAAACTCAGCCCATGAAACATGTCTCTGCACATGGGGAAGGGTCTTCTAGACCCTATGGGCATGTCCAGATGAGCGTGCATGTGCCTCTTGCCCTACCTCAAACCCCTGTGTGGGGCCATCACCCCTGTGGAAGGGCAGCAAAATATGTATTCATGAATTCATGAAACATGTAATTAGAGTTCTTATCTTATTATGATAAGAGACTTGCTTTAACACTGTAAGATATATCAAGAAAACGTTGTCCAAATGATTGCTGTCTCTGTCTCTCTCTCTTTATAGTGATCTTTTGTTTTACTTGTGGAGGAACATGGATTTGGGGGTATTTTACAGAGTGACTTTGGGAATTTTTTTTACCAGGGATTTTTCAGTTTTCCAACAGGGAACACCAGAATTCCTGCTAGGGAGGCCAGTAGCAGGACCCTGCCTGCTCAGAGCTGGCACCTTGGACCCAGCTGGCTGTGACTGACCTCCTGGCTAAATGGGGCCAGGAGGACAGGCTTTGACAGTTCAAAGCAGGCCACCACACCCAAAACATCTTCCAGGTGATAGCTGCCCAGATGGCCAGGCAGGGGGCACAAATGGCAGTAGTGCCACACAAAGGCCAACTCTGCAACTGCAGCCCACTGGTAGCTGGCCCAGAGGGGAAGGTGTCTCTACTGGCCCTGCAGTCCCCATCCAAGTCTGGCAGGTGCACAGCAGATCACAGCCAGACAGCAGCCCCCACTGCCAGACTGCTGCAGTGGGTAGAGGGTGCAGGTAAGTCCCAGGGCTGCTTCAGCAGTCCAGCTGGCACAAGGGATAGTGTCCCCAGGTACCAATTGGCTGGGCCCCAGAAGCTCCTGAAAGCTAGTAGCCCTGAGCTGTTTGCCAGGGCGGCTTTTTATACTGCTGGGGCTAGGACAGGGCAGCTTTTTATACTGCTGGGGACAGCACAGGTGCTGGCCCCAGGCTCTAGCTCCCCCTGGCTGCAGATCTGGGAGGAGCCAGGCAGGGTTATTTTGTCGCAAGTGGCACAATTTTCTCTGCACCAAAGTGCATGTCGGAGCACATGTGCTGAAGCAAAAAGCCCCGGCTCAAATTTGCACCGCTTCTATTTGAGCTGCTGCAGGACGCGCCCTATTTGTTCACCAGCTACTGCCAGCTGCAAGAACATAAGGGCACAAGAGCAGCCATCAGGGTGCTCTAACTTCAGACAGAGACTGGCTCAGCCTCCTTGGGCTCCAAAATCTAGAAACCTCAGTTCCTGTGCTAAAGGTGTTCTGAGAAGCCTGAAAATTGGGTCCCCTCATTTTTTTTAATGTAAAATGCCTTGCTGATTTAGTTTTCACTGCCTGTTAATATGTCAAAAAGTAAGACAGAGGATGGCACCAATTATTTCATTGATATCAAAGACAGCACCTTATCTTATACTAGTAGAGTAGTCCCAATAATTTGGAAAGGTTAGACCATTGTTTGAATGTTATTATCAGGTACTGTTTTTAATCTCTGCTGTTCCTGCTTTCATGGAAATGAAGAGGTATTAGCTAAAGAAATGTCAGGCATATAATCACAGAGACATCCATCTAAGAAACAGTAAAAGATGGCTTGATTTTTTGTTTTTTACCTACTCAAAAATCAAAGTGCTGAATCTGAGACAGACTTAGTTCATTGAGTGTTTCCTTTTTACCCTGAAATTGTGTAATTAAAAAGAATTAGTCTATAGTCAAATCTTGTTGCAAATGTTTTACCTACTCTAAAATAGACTTGTACCTGCACAGCATACCGATCAGAAAGGTTTTTGTTGAACTAAATACAAGTTATGCTTATAATAGACAATCTAAAAATAGATTTTATGAATAGTTTGAGTACTGTCCCAAATCCTGGAAACATGACAGAGTCCTTCAGTAAGCCACCACTACAGACCCTTGCACCTGTATAGAGCATGTCAAAGTACATAGGTGTATGGAGCTTGCCCAGGCTAAGCACAGTGAAAAAACATAGTCTGAATATCTTCAAAGAATAATTAGAAATCATTAGCTGCTGAGTAGTAAAATCTGCAAGCACCAAAGTGAGATTAGGAAATGAAGATCAGCATTAGAGGGAGATTGCAAACTCTCACAAATGCGCAAGAGCCAGTCAGTGGCTGAATTTAGATTCTTGTTCCTGTGACCTGTATATTTTCTATGGTAGCCCTAATAAAAAAAATCATGGTGGGTTTATCCATCCTTCTGCTAATCTCTAATGGTTATATTGCTTCTCCTTGTTTCTACTGGTTTCAGCTGGAAGATCCCAGGAGCCAATGAGTGCACCTGCAGATGCAATTAATGTACCTGAATTTACTACACAGTAAGTTTTCAGGTGCATTAAAATGCTCCCAGGCGCATGGCTACACCTGTGCCAGGGTTGGGATCAAATTGAGCTTGACAGGAGCAGCATAGTCCAGGGCTGCCCCTGCCCTGCTCTGCACCCCTGCAGCAGTCTGGGGGAGCTACAGGCTCCCCCGGGTGCCACTCCCAGGCTGTCAGTGGGCTCTAGGGATAGCCCTGGACTGGCAGGGGAATGGGGGTAAGGCCTGGGCTCCTGGAGGTGGGTGTGGAGAGGAAATGTCCCTAGCTCCAGAGGCAGCTCCCAGCCATGCTTAGGCCCGAGCTTAGCCATGCAGCTGGGAGCTGCCCCCAGAGGCAGGGACAGCTCCCTCCTGCTCCCTGGAGGAGCTATCCCCTACTGCCTGGGCTGACTGGCAGCAGTTTGCTCCTGGTCAGCATCTACACATGTGCTTCAGGGCATTAGTTTAAAGCACCATTTTCTAGTACCTGTATCTGTCAGTATTAGCAAATGGCACTTTAAATTAATCTATTGCACAGTAATTGCTGCACACATGTAGACAGTGGCACTTTACTGAGCATTAGATTAGTCTAATGCACAGTAAGGCACCCAGTATGCCAGCAGATTTGTTGTTCTGTGCAAAATCATGTTTAACAATGCAACCAATAGAAACTGGTGAACAAGTTAAGAATACTGGTGAACAAGTTAAGGGGCTGTGACTTGGATGACTGCACAGTCCGGTGGGTGGAGAATTGGCTGGAGGGTCACACCCAGAGAGTCGTGGTGGATGGGTCGGTTTCGACATGGAGGGGTGTGGGCAGTGGGGTCCTGCAGGGCTCGGTCCTTGGACTGATACTCTTTAATGTCTTCATCAGCGACTTGGATGAGGGAGTGAAATGTACTCTGTCCAAGTTTGCAGATGACACTAAGCTATGGGGCGAAGTGGACACGCCGGAGGGCAGGGAGCAGCTGCAGGCAGACCTGGACAGGTTAGACAAGTGGGCAGAAAACAACAGAATGCAGTTCAACAAGGAGAAATGCAAAGTGCTGCATCTAGGGAGGAAAAATGTCCAGCACACCTACAGCCTAGGAAATGACCTGCTGGGTGGCACGGAGGTGGAGAGGGATCTTGGAGTCCTAGTGGACTCCAAGATGAACATGAGTCGGCAGTGTGACGAAACCATCAGAAAAGCCAATGGCACTTTATCGTGCATCAGCAGATGCATGACAAATAGGTCCAAGGAGGTGATACTTCCCCTCTATCGGGCGCTGGTCAGACCGCAGCTGGAGTACTGCGTGCAATTCTGGGCGCCGCACTTCACGAAGGATGCGGATAATCTGGAGAGGGTCCAGAGAAGGGCCACTCGTATGGTTAAGGGCCTGCAGGCCAAGCCCTACGAGGAGAGACTAGAGAAACTGGACCTTTTCAGCCTCCGCAAGAGAAGGTTGAGAGGCGACCTGGTGGCTGCCTATAAGTTCATCAGGGGGGCATAGAAGGGAATTGGTGAGTATTTATTCACCAGGGCCCCCCCGGGGGTTACAAGAAATAATGGCCACAAGCTAGAAGAGAGCAGATTTAGATTGGATATTAGGAGGAACTTCTTCACAGTTCGAGTGGCCAAGGTCTGGAACGGGCTCCCAAGGGAGGTGGTGCTCTCCCCTACCCTGGGGGTCTTCAAGCGAAGGCTAGATGTGTATCTAGCTGGGGTAATGTAGGCCCAGCACTCTTTCCTGCTTAGGCAGGGGGTCGGACTCGATGATCTATTGAGGTCCCTTCCGACCCTAGCATCTATGAATCTATGAATCTATAAACCAATTGGAATTTTTAAGTAGGAATTTCTGCCAGTAATAAAATTATTCTATATTTTCTGATACAGAATTCTTAGTAAATTGATTGCTCCCTACAAGATATACTATTAATGCTCTGCTGTAACTTGGGGAGAGTCAAAATAATTTCTTCCTAGACATCATGAGTGAAAGGAGTGGTCACTATATAGACAAGCAGCAAATAAGATAGTCACTGCAATCTGAAAATCTCAGTGGTAGACAGAATGATGAAAGACACAGAAATAAGGGAAAAGTAGAAAAGATGGAACTCACTTAATCTAGAAACTGGAATGTATTCCTCATTTTTATTTTAGAAGTTTCTGGAGTTTATAATTTATCAAAGTAAATACTTACATGGCCTCTGTCACCGAGCACCTGAGCACATCCTACCACCTTTGTAGGGCAGGAAAATTTTATCCCCATTTTTCAGGTGGGGTAATGAGAAACAGGGTATTTTTAAATGGCTCATTTGGGAAGTCTTAACTGAGCCAAAAACTGAACTGGAATCTCTTGAATCTGAATCTTTTTACTGTATCTACTAGGGTATCTTCCTTCCCCATTGCTTCACTCACAACAGTGAGATATCATTTGACCAGGGGGCTGGACTAGATGGCACTGAGATCGTATCCAGCTTTGCTTTCCTATAATGTTTGAAGTTGGACTTGGTGGCTTAAAAATCTTTTGGTTGATCATTCAGAGATTTGAAACAGATCACTCTTCTCCATAATGATGATTCTTATTGCAGCCCACGCTGTCATTTATATAAATATTTTCATACTTTGTGCACTGCAGTAAGTATTTGTTTGTAGGGGAGCTGCTGTGTTGGGTTATTACACACTTGGCAACAGCCCACATACAGCTATGCACATTTGTCTTCTTGCCAGCTAATCTATGGTACTAATAATGGAGAAGAAGAAAAAGGATAAAGTTTCTGCTGGCATGTTGATGTTAGCAGTAAGTCTTTCTGATGGTCTCTTCAATAAACTGTAGCGTACAATCTAGTTTAAAGAATGGTAACTCCACTGCTGTGACTTCACACAATGCTACATTGGTGCCTGTGATGGATGCTCTACCATATAGGATAAAGCTGACATGGATGTATGGACAAAATGCACATATGCCGCTGTATTTTTACATTTTGTATTCAGGATGAAAAAGAGTGCTTATTTCAAGAATTGAAATGCTGATCCAGTTCCAAGAAAAAAATTAATGGATGTGATGGTCTCCTCTGAGTTCTCATTACTTCATGTCAAGAAAATAAGATAATTTTGGCACAATTTGGAATGAACAGAAGTCTGTGCCCAAGTATAACTAAGGACCGGAAGAACCCTAATTCTGAAAAAGAGGAGAGAAAAGACTAATTATTCAGTCAAACATCATTACTATTTCATAGCAGCTCCCCAGCTTCTGTGAAATGAACTGATGGGCTCAGTCCAATTCTTAATGAACAGGTGAGCATATTACATAAGTAGTTACAATTGGCACCAAGCAGTGACTTGTCTTTGAAGACTCAGAGAGATGTTATGGGCTGAAAGTGTGAGGAGACAAAATTTCTCTCTCACCCCCAGGAGTGATGGATCCTGTTTCAGGTTGAAACATATTGCCAGACCAAAAGTATATGTTTTGTCCTGCCATATCCCAGCCTGTACCAGTGCTGTGTATAGATAAGATTTTCCTATAGCACTAAGAGTCTAGGATTTTTGTGAGTACTAGCATTCACTTCAAGACAGTGCCTAAGCTGGTGTAAACAAGAGTAGTTTCACAGAAGTCAGGAATGCTATGTCTACTTACATAGCTGAGGATCTGGCCTGACTACTGAAAACAATTCGATTCCCAGACACTTATACAACCACAGCCTTGGAAGAACCAAACATCTGGACTCAGTCTGGTCTTTGGATTCTGTCTCAGTGGTGTAAAGGGAGGCTGGAAGGTCTGCGCAGCCTCCACTCCTCCAAAAATTCCTGCCCAGGCATATGCACTGAAGGTCTGGGTGGCTCTCATTACAGCTGTGTGAAACAGCATTGTTCCACTTTGACTTCCATTTCAACGGAACAGTGTTTCGTTTCGAGTTTCATTTCATTTCAAAAGCACTGTTTCATTTCATCAAAACTCTTAGGCTGTTTTGATGCTGTTTCGACGTTTTGCCCATAGCCAGCACCAGGAAAATTGGTGCTGCCGCTGATCCCAGCCAGCAGCACCAGCCTCCTGTGATCCAGGAGGCAGATCAGGGGCCTGCACCCCTGGGAGCAGTCTAGCACAGCCCCCGCAACCCTGCTGGGGGTTTGGGTGAGCTCCCAATCTCCCTGCTGGATGACAAGAGGCTGGTGCTGCCAGCTGGGGCCAGCGACAGCACCAATATTCCCAGCGCGGGCTTCATCCAGCTGGAAGCACCAGCCTCCTGTCATCCAGGAGGCAGATCAGGGGCTCACCCGCACCGTGGATCACAGAAGGTGCTGCCAGCTGGGAGCTACACTCAGCACTGGGAAGATTGGTGCTGCCACTGGCCTCAGCCAGCAGCACCAGCCTCTTGTCATCTGGCAAGCAGATCAGGATTGGGGAGGTGGCAGGTCCGCACACAAGCTGATTAGCCCCAGGCCCAGCACCAGAACTGATCCAAGGAGGTGGGGAGAGCCATGACTGTGCTCCCTGCAGGGCTGAGCCACATGGGGCTGCGGAGCCACTCAGAGCATAGCCCTGGATCTCCCCTGCCTCCCACCACCAGGCTGCTTTGAAATTTGAAACATTTTGAAACTTTCAAAATGTTTCGACTGGCCTCATTCCATTTCGAGGCTGTTCTGAAACCCTTTGTTTCATTTTGGTTTCACTGTTTCAAGCTTGAAATGTGTTGAGACAGCGTCAAAATGAAACAGTCGGCAAAGCTTTGCACAGCCCTAGCCCTCATGCACACACCATGATCCAGGAGGATCAACAATTGCCACTGAAGACAAACAAGAACAATATAAAATAATATTGTGACAAATATGAGGTGCTCTTTAAAACTGTATATAGATCTGTCATTTAAACAGAAGTACCATTTGGTGGGAGAGCACAGCTAAATTAAAAGAGATAGGGCCCTTGCTAATAACTTATACTTAGGGCCATTTGGTGGCCTTCTTTTGAGTATCACGGCCAGTCTGATCAACAGGTGGGTCAGTTTCCTCATTACTATGAGGAAAACCCAACTGACAGACACTTGCAGACAACAGGAAGAGAAGGAGGGATTGCTGACAGTTGTGATCAAGGTGGGATCCAGGAGGGTCTTTGCTTTTACAAAGTATGAGAGTTGGTTTAGCTCTGTGCATGTAACTTCACAGGTCTTATTTTTATCATAAAATATTAGGTCAAATTAGACTAAATATGCATATATTGTTTGCTTTTTCGAAGTGAGTTCTTCTCCAGTGCCTTGTCCAACTGTTAAATGCACCTTGTGCTCATTTTACCTCTCCTTCGTCATAAAGGGAAGATCAAGCAGATGTTCAAACTGAAATAGGCTCCTAAGGGTCCAAGACTTGTGGTAGGAAGACTGCAGTTGGCCCCATAACCATGACAAATGTAACACTTCAAACCAGAGCTGTCTAACTTGTGGCCTGCAGGCCACGTGGTTAAGGTGCAGACTCTGGTCTGTCACCCAGTTGCTGCTCCCCTCATCAGCTGAAACCATGGCCAAAGTCTCTGGGATCTACCTCACTCCTCCAGCTGCTACTTCCTGCCCTTAGTGTGGTGCAGTGTGGGGATCTGAGGGTGAATACAGGTGGCACAGAAGGGGAGTCATGCTTTCATGGGGCAGTGGTGGCAGGGATGGGGAACGCCCAATGCAGTTAAGGAAGGGTACCCATGATGTCATGCATTACAAGAGGAGGGGGGAGATTGCACCCACACACCCATGTGGTCAGCAGTGGAGAGTTTAACTGAGGGCACACGGGGGGGGGGCGGATGGGGGGGTGTCTGTGTGGCCTCAGGAGCTCAGAAATTGAACAGCCCTGCCCCAAACATTTTGGGGTCAGTAACTGTCTTCAGCACTTAAGTGCTTTACAGTTTGGAAAATATGTAATCTGGGATTTTCAAAGGGAGGTGGGAATTAGGCGAAATGAAGTGGGACTTGGGTATCTACATCCTGCCTTTGAAAATCTCAGCCTGACTTCCTACATTATTCTACATGCATTGCCCCATCTACTCTGCCTCCCTTCACCCAGTACATGACCAGAAAGTCACAGTGAGCTTGTGGGGGGGCGGTTACCTTGTTTCAGTTGTTACTCTATTTTTGCTACCAGCTCTGGCAACTCTCTTGCTTGCATGAGCTTGAATTCCAGCGGTCAGCAATGGCTTTCTGTAGTTCTCCGCAGCTTCCAGGCCATCACCAGCCTAGCAGGCAAACAATAGCTGGTATATAAGGCTTTCTATCAGAGACATTAGGAAACTTCTTTGTCAGAGCTCAAAACTCAGGTAACCAGCTTTGCTGACTACCTGTTTTGAATTCAATGGCAGCTCTATGGGAATTCCTGGAGGGTCAAGACATGGGTACAAATTAAACACAGTATGCACACTTGCAAGTATTATGATTTATGTGTATGTAATCAAGTTCATTACTATGAGGAAAATAATGTCAGGTTTTGTTCCTTACTGTTGTAAAAACATTTAAGTTTCCTTTATTTTATCTTATCCACATGAATACTCATTGCTTAGCTATCATCTGGTGTAGTGACCCTCCTCATTATCATTGCTCCTGAACACAATATTTAAAAAACAATTAGTGATCTTATTTTCCTTCTTGCCACCCTGTAAGAAAAATACCTTCACTTATAGGTGTTTTGTGTGTATGCGTGTATGTGTGCATTGTACACATGTATGAAAAGGAAAGCAAGTACTTGCTGTGTGTCCCCATGTGTGTGAAGCTAAATTTAAGGCAGTTAGAGAGAACTTTTGTACTTAGCCCTGAAACTGAGGAGGTCTCTGCTCATTCTTATGCAATCTGCTATGGGATTAAGCTGTGTAGTCTAGATCTTTTTCTGCTAAAGTTCTGTTTCCTACATTCTCAAGGCTCCTTCGAAGACTTGTAAACTTGGGGGGAAGGCACTAGTCAGAAATGCTATTAAGCACTCCTGAGCAGCTACAACAGGTCAGCCACACTGGGTGCATCTACACAAGATGCTTTACAATGAAGTAGCATAGTTTACTGGGCAGTAAGGATGTGCTTCTCCATGTGCACATGCTTACTGTGCAGTACAGGTTGGTAATCACGAGTAAACTTGCTACCTTCAAATCCAAGTAGCATATTTACTTGTGATTACTAACTGTGCAGCAGCTGTCATGTAGACGCCTAACCAGGAGCAAATTTTGTCCTGGTCAGCTGACCACCAGGGAGTGGGAGATGGCTCTCTACCACTGGGAGCTGCCAACTGCCAGGGCAAGCTCTGTCACTGAAGCCTGGACAGGAACTATGTCCCCTTGCCCTGGCAGCAGGGAGCTCCAATCCCCACCCTCTTCCGATATCACAACTGGGGAGCGGGGGCTGGGAGATCCCTATCTGCCAGTGTTGGCTCTGTAGTCACAGGGCCCTGCAATCATGGTTCTGGCTGTTCCCCAGCCAGCTCCATGCATGTAGAGCTGAGCAGAGAACAAGCTCCCCAGCCTGTTTCCTACCCAGCTCCTCAATCACAAAGCTGAGCAGGGAACAGGCTGTCCAGCCCCCACCCCATGATCACAGAGCAGGGGCTGGGAACTGTCCCAGTCAGGGGCAGGTCTCAGCCCTACGCCCCAATCAGGCAATCAAGGCACATGGCTTGGAAAGAGCTTCAGGGGTGGGGCAGGTCCCAGTCCCTCTTCTGCAGCTCTTTCCAAGTCCCCTGCCCTGACCAGGGAGTCAGGGCTGGGAGCTGCCTGCTGGCAGGGCAGGGAAACCTTGTTCCCACCCCAGCAGCAGGCAGCACCCCTGGGATGGGGAGCTGAGACCTGTCCCCCCCCTTCCCCCCCCCCGGGGGCAGAAGCCCATTACAGGGCCTCAGGAAATGAGACCAGTTGGATGCCATTAGCAGCAAATCTGCTCCTGTTTCCCTACACATGTAGTTGCTTGCCTGGGAGCATTTACTTGCGTGTAGTTTCCTTGCAAGTAAACTGCTCCCAAATATAATGCACATGTAGACACACCCACTGTGCTTCCCAAATGTGGCTAAGTTTTGTCCCGTTTGTGAGGTAGCCTATATCAAGCAGTAGCATGTGTCTGCAGGTGCTGGGTGCCTGTCACCACTAGTTTGAGGTGTTGACATAGCCTGAAGTGAAAGTGTAAAGATACATAAGTGTTCTGGCAGAATTCAGAAAATAGCTATCTATTTTCACCTTGGTTTTGCCAGAGACAATCATTGTATCAAGGGGTAGAGATGACATACTGCTGTGTCACAGTTACATGTCTAAGAGTACTGATGATCTGGAAATTAGCTGTGAAAACAGCAGTATCTCCCACAGTGAACACGCTTTCCCCTTGCATGCTTTCCCTGCAGCACCCCCAGGTAGGCAAATAGATCCAATTAATTATTATTAAACAATACTTCGAAAAAAACTCTCGTTTGACCACTCCTGACTAATGAAGTTCAGATGGAAATCAGAACTGGATATCCAAGGTCTGTCCTAGGGGCCTGACTTTGCCACCCGCTCATGTGCTGAAAAGCATTAACTCACAAGAGGAATTGACAACTGAGTATAGTCTTCTGAATGTCACTCTTCTTGAGGAAAATTTGCAAAATTAAGCCCTTTATGATGTCATTGGGAACCTAATTCCAAGTCCATTGAAGCCACATGAACATTTCTTATCAACTTCAAAGGAATTTGTATCAGGACCTAAATACTAGGGGTATGCAAAGCGGGCCCTATTCAATTCGTATTCAGCCTGAATTGGGGACAGTGATTTAATGCATTGATTCGGATCACTGCCCCTGATTTGATTCATCTGAACCTGAAGATTTGATGTTGATTCAAAGAATCAGCAATTCAGACATAGACACAGTTTTAAATGTTTTTTTTATATACTTTGAGGTAGCAGGCACAGCTCGTGATTGCTGCAAAGCTGGGGCATATGGAGCATCCCACAGGAGTGCAGGGGGCCCTCCATATGCTTGGTGAACCTGGACCTAGACCAGAAGTACTTCTGGGTCTGCTGGGGAGTGCATGGGGGGCCCTCTGGCTCAGCAGTCAGCTGCAGGAGGACCCTGGGTGCCCCCCCTGCAGACCCAGGAGACACCAGTCACCGAGACAGGGAGGTGCGGAAGGGCCCCCAGTGAGCTCCCAGGCAGACCCGGAAGTGGACTGGAAGTGCTTCTGGTTCACTTCTGAGTCTGCTGCTGAGCACTCTGGGGAGCCCCCCCCATGTCTGTGGGATGCTCCATGCACCCCACCATCACAGCACTCATGAGCCCCTGCTACCTAGAGGTATGTAGAAAAAACGTTTAAAGCTGTGTCTATGTCCAAATCTCCAAATCTTTCTGAATCTCTCCATATCAATTTGGAGGGTTCCTATTCAATTCGGAAAGATTAAAGGGTCCTCTGAGTTGACTCAGATTCAGAGATTCGGCCACTGAATCGGGCTGAATCTCCACCAAATCAAATCAGGGACAAAAGCTTTGCACAGCCCTATTAAACACATGGTGTTAGGGCCTCTGCACAGCCCTACTAAACACATGGTGTTAGGGCCTCTGCTCAGTCAGGCTTGGCTGGGCTGTGCTCTTGAGCTTCTGCACCTGACCAGATCCCAGGCTAATGTGACTGCCCCAGTTCCCTGTAATTGGATGGGCTGCCAAAAGCTCCACACAGCCCTTTTAAGCACATGTGCAGCATCGGGCTGCAGTCGCACCTTGACAACAGCCTCAGTCTGATCTGGCAAGCCTCATGTTCACTGCTTTCTCTGGCTCCTGACTCAGCTCTAGTTATCCCTGACCCTGTTCTTGCATCTTTCATGGAACTTGGCACCCAGCTTTCTGACTGTACTGGCTTCTGATCTCAGTTTGCACCCTGAACTATGTCTCTCAGATCTCCCTGTCAGCTCTCCTGGGACCTGGCCCTGCATTCTCTACTCCACTGATCGAGACCTTGACCTACTTCCCCATAACTTCTAGCCTGACCTAGCTGACTTTCTTGGTGCCCTTCAGGATCTACCCACAGGCCCAACTGCCTATGTCCTAGCTAAACTCTCCCATATGGTAGTTAGGCACCTAGGGCTCATCTAAATATTCATTAATTCACTTTTGATAATGCACATTAAATTAGTACCACATTGTGCATGAGCATATTTTAATGCACATTGGTATATTTTAGTGTATTTCAATGCACATTAGAAAAAGCAGCCTTTTTTGTTGTGCTTTAATGCACATTAAAATAGGCAAATGTGCCCTTATGTAGACATGCCTGTTGAGGAGTTCGTGACCCCTTGCGGAGCTATTCCCAAAGACACAGAGTCGCTGTCTGTCTCAAAATTTATTCAGCATGCTGGGCACCCTGAGCGAACTCAGAGGCCCCGAATAAAACTGTTAGAGGCATTTTATAGTTTACAGACAAGATGCGCATGCAGGTGGGAATTTTCCACTGTGAAAGAAAACAAGATATCAGGTCAGTTTTAGAGACCAGGTCAGTTTGAGAGACCCTTAATTGGTTCAAACTGGTTTTTGGCTACGTGCTTGTTTTTGAAACGCTAAGTAATCCTTGATTGCTTCAGACTTTAAGACGACTAAGCTTTAGTCATTCCAGAGTCTTATCAGGCTGTGTTCTTGAAATGTTGAGTCTTGCTTTGTAGTTGATTTCTACAGTATAATCTATGATCTTGTTAGAAAATTTCTACAATTCCCCCCTTTGATCCTGGCCTTCAAAGGCTGGGATCACTTTACAAGAGAGTTATGAGGCCATTCTACATTTTGGTGAGGATTGACAGCTAGTAATTTAGGGGATGACACTTGCCAAACTGAGGTCCCCATTCCACTTTTGAAATAGAATGATTGTTCCCCAGGGTTAGTAGTTTTACTTTGGATGTAGGCTTGACTTGCCTCTATGGTGGGATCTGCACACCAAATTTCATTGCTATTAGCATAATACCCATACAGCTTACATTGACCTGGGGAAACATTGGACCTGTACATGACAGCGGAAGCCCCTTTAGGCGGGATTTGATTCACTTTGTCTCGAACTTGTTTGGTGTTAGTATACCCTAGTTGGGTGCCAGGATAGACTCCTGCAAACCGGGTGAGACTGCAGGGGCACCCAATTAATGTGGGCAGACAGACTACTAACACAAATATACTCATGGCAGTACTTGCAAGGCACATATTGTCCATTGACTGTTGGATCTCTGCAGCCAAAGGGGAGGTACACGAAGAGGTTCCATTGGGGTAAACACTGCAGGTTTTATGTGTGTGTGATGGATCCACGAATTCCTTTTGGCGATTTTGATTGCAGAGTGGGTGGTTAGTAGGACTTGGTATGGTCCTTCCCACATTGGCTCTAGGCAACTTTTCCATTGCGGAACATGGACCCACACGTAGTCACTGGGACTGAAGGTGTGTATCTTGCAATCAAAGGGTACAGGTTGCTGAACGGGCAGCACGGCACTGTAAAAAAGTAAGCTGCTTCTGCAAAGAAATCACATAATGGGTTAAATTCTCATCCCCCGCTAGCAATCCTGTAGCTGGAGGAAGGAAACCACGGGTAATGGGGGGTGGATGACCAAACAAAAGCTTATAGGGAGATATCTTAACATCAGCTCTAGGCGCGTGTTGCATAGCAAACAGTGCAAGGGGCAATGCCTTGGGCCACTTAAGCTGAGTTTCCGAACACACTCTACCTAGAAGGGTTTTTAGAGTCCGATTTGCCCTTTCCACCCCTCCAGATGACTTAGGGTGATAAGGGGTGTGAAGCTGCCTAGTGATTCCCAACCGTGTGTAAATTGTTTGTAAGACCTGGAGGTGAAGTGACCTTCTTGATCTGAGTCAATGACTTGAGGTATACCAAACCGCGGAATAATGTCCTTTAAAAGTGCATGAACAACTTGCTGATGAGAGGCATGGGTGGCAGGAAACGCCTCCACCCAATGGGTGAGCTGATCTCACACTACTAAGGCATATCTGTATCCTCAGCACTGGGGAAGTTCGATGAAGTCTATTTGCAGTCTCTCAAATGGTTGATATGCCCAAGGTCGGCCCTCAGGTGGGGCTTTTCTCTCTGGGCCAGAGTTGAATGCTGGGCAAGTGGGGCAGATGCTGGTCACTTGTTTAGCCACTGCATGGATCCCAGAGGCGAACCAAACTCGGAGAATGGTTTCAGCTATGGCAGTTGCCCCATAATGACCTTGCCCATGGACTATTTGGCACAGGGGCCGCTGTAATGTTTTAGGCAAGATGGGGCGGTCATTGCTAGTGTACCACAATCCATCCTTTGAATAAGCCCCATAGAGACATTTCCAGTCTTCTTCTCCTTTGCACGCTTGCTCATATCCTTCCAAGGCTCTGGGTGTCTCCCACACAGGAGCAAGGGCGTTGAGACTTAGGGGTTGCTGAGCAGCAGATTTGGCAGCCGCATCCTAAAAAGGCTCGCATATGCCTCTTAGTGGTGGGCTTTGGCAAGTCTTTTATAGCCTTTACCCTTTCATCAGACAATTCCCGCAGTCCCTCTGAGATCACATGCCCCAGGTATGTAAACTTCGTTTGGCAATATTGTAATTTTCCTCAGGATACTTTATGTCCTCCTTCAGCTAATCCTTCTAATAGTCTTAAAGTATCCGTCTGGCAGCTTACCTGAGTCCATGATGCTAGTAGTAGGTCATCTACATACTGTACGAGCACTGTATCCGAGGTAAGTATGATACCTTGTAAGTCTCTCATCAGGATTTGGCTGAAGATAGTAGGACTCTCGGTGTATCCTTGGGGAAGTCGTGTCCAGGTTAAATGTTGTTTTCTCTTCCAAGTGAAGGCAAAAATGTATTGAGACTGGGCTGCAACTGGGATTGAAAAGAAGGCAGCACACAAATCAATTACTGTGAATCGAGTGGCCCACCACAGGATGGAGGCAACAATAGTGGCAGGGTTAGGAACTACAGCAGCTCTGGGAATCACATAATCATTTATAGCACGTAAGTCTTGCACAAAACGATAAACAGGCTTGCCATCCTTTCCTAATTTAGGTTTCCTGACTGGTAACACGGGGGTATTGCAAGGAGACTGACACTCCACTAAAATCCCTTTCCTGATGTATTCATCTATAAGGGGCTGCAAACCTTCTTCTGCTTCTTTATTCAGCGGGTACTGAGGCACGCAAGGCGGGACTCCCCGCTTGGTTTGAATAACAACCGGAGTGGCAGACTTCAGCAGTCCTACATCGGTAGACTCCCACCCCCACAATGTGGCTGGCAATCGTTGTAGTTTCACCAGTAAATTTCCCTTTCCCCCCACCCGAGGCCAACGCCCCGGTGAAATAAGGCAGTTTGTCAATTGGTAATTCTAAAGTTATTCCATCCGGACTACAGCGTAGAGTGGCCCTCAGCTTACACAGTAAGTCCTGTTCTAACAAATTCATAGGAGCACGGGCAGACAACAAAAAGGAGTGTTCACACGACAAGGGTCCCACTTAGACTCGAGTAGGGGCACTTCTGCTAGTTTTGAACAATTCCCCCCGCACTCCCATCACATTCTCAGTTCCTTCCTCAATTAGACCTGCACGCTCAGGAGTTGTAGATAACATAGACATAGTAGCGCCGGTGTCAATTAAACAATCATATCGTTGCTCTCCTACCTGAATTGAGGCAACAGGGTCGCTCTTATTGCAATTTATAGTTACCGCAGGGCAGACTGGGTGAGTGTGGTCAATCGTGTCATTGAGTCCTTCTTTCCTGTGAGTAGTTTTTGACACCAGCTCCTCGCGTCACTGGTCCGGAGGGGGCCCCCGTTCTGAGATGGCTTCGATGTTCATCCCCTTCCTCTGGGGACACTGTCGTTTGAAGTGTCTAGGTTGTTTACAGTGGTAACATACTTCGCTGGCCCTTTGAACTGTGGACCACCCCTTGCCCTGGTTTCTCTGACCTAATCCCCTTTGTTGAAACCCTCCCTGGCCCCTTCCCCTGTTCCGTCCTCTTCCTGACATGCTGTGCATCATTCCCTCAACCATTGCAGCTACTAGCTTAAAATCTTCCTTTCTCTCCTTCTTCCTTTCCCTCTCCTTTCTCCCATCAAACACATAGCTTGCTATGTTTCTTATCTCTAACATACTCTTTCCTTCCCACCCTGGAGTATACCTGCAGAAATGCTCCTTAATATCGGGAGCAATCTGGTTTACAAAGGCTGATACCAGTGAAGGCACATGCTCTGGTTTATCTACATCAAGACAAACGTATGTCTTGGCTGCCTCACACAAACGGGTAAAGAAGGCATCCGGATGCTCCTCGGGTTCCTGTTTGCATGCATGGAATTTTCCCCAAATTCACAGGCTTTTTACTCGCTTCATCAAAGCCTGCTAGTAAATCATTCCGGGCTTCCCTCAGGGATGCCCTTCCCCCAGGGGTGTTGTAATCCCAATTAGGTTCATTAGAAGGCCAAGGATCTCTGTTTGCTGCTGAGGCAACAGCCCTGGCACAGTCTAAAACTTTAGCCTGCTTATCTGGGGTCAGCAGGCTATCCATGAGTTCCTGCATCTCTGACCAAGAAGGGTCATAAGTATGGACTATGCGCCGAATAGTCCGTCCTACTTCATCAGGTTTTTCCCGAAAACAGGGGGTCTGTTGTTGCAAAATGAGGAGGTCCCCTCGGGTGAAAGGCACATGAATTAGAGTAGGGCAAACCTGGAAGCTGCCCCCGCCATCCACAAACGGGACTGGGTAGGTTCGCAAAGGAGCCTGAACCACCACATTCAGGTGTTCCTTCCCCTGGCTGGGTGGAAATGCCTCCCACACAGGACCCCGGCTCCAGGTCCAGACCGAAGAAAAGCCTCTGGAGGCAGGGAGCCTGGAGCTTGGAGCCGGCGCTGACGCCACGGGAGCTGCAGCGCTCTCGTCAGGGGGCAGGGGTTGACCGGGGACAGGGAGAGCAGGGTAGAGAGGCTCAGGGTCGTCTTCAGACTCCACAAAGACTGAAATCAGAGGATCATAAGGAGGTGGAGTGGTAGAGTAAAGAACCAGTTTTGGGGCTTTTTTGGCCAATTCAGCCCACAGGTACCATCTGCTGAGCTTTTAAAGCTACCAATTCCATTCGAAGGAATGCCAAACGAGACCGATCAAATGAGCCAAATTTTGGCCACCATTTATCTGGAGCACCTTGTTGAATTAAGACAGGCCACTCCTGTGTACACAAAATACAAGCGCGCTTCCTGCCCATGCCAGACTGCATCGGCAGATTCCCTACTCCCCAAACCTGGAGAAGCCGCCCTAAAGGAGATCCCGGTGGGACGTTTGAAGCCAATTGTCCCATCCTCCCGAGACTTAAGCACTCTGGTCTATAAATTCCTGGGAACAGCTACCCCTCACGGCGGGCCCCACTTACCCAACACCTGGACCGAGCCCTCGAAAATGGTGACAAACTCACCTATGCCGGCTGGGAAGGCTGGTCCGGATGACGAGCAGCCAGGTCAGCACACAAGGGGTCCATCTGTGGTCGCCAAAATTGTTGAGGAGTTCGTGACCCCTTGTGGAGCTATTCCCAAAGACACAGAGTCACCGTCTGTCTCAAAATTTATTCAGCATGCTGGGCACCCTGAGTGAACTCAGAGGCCCCGAATAAAACTGTTAGAGGCATTTTATAGTTTACAGACAAGATGCACATGCAGGTGGGAATTTTCCACTGTGAAAGAAAACAAGATATCAGGTCAGTTTGAGAGACCCTTAATTGGTTCAAACTGGTTTTTGGCTTCGTGCTTGTTTTGAAACGCTAAGTAATCCTTGATTGCTTCAGACTTTAAGACGACTAAGCTTTAGTCATTCCAGAGTCTTATCAGGCTGTGTTCGTGAAATGCTGAGTCTTGCTTTGTAGTTGATTTCTACAGTATTATCTATGATCTTGTTAGAACATTTCTACATGCCCTTAAATAGATCTGAGGATCTGGCCCTTGATAATATCCATAGACTCTCTCAGATACTAACTCAGTGTTTACCTGCAAGAGAACCAACTAGAACACAAGAATTATGTTGTTTCTCTTCACTGGTGAAGCTGGCTCAAATGCATAGCAATCTAGCTATCTACATACTTCACTTTCTCCCAAATTTATTCAGGAGGTCTGTGGAGATCAAGATTAATTATTCATCTTTATTTTTAAGATTTTTCATTTAAATGTTTTTAGCAAAGCTATTAGGGTGAACACTTGGAAAACAATTAATTTACAGTAATGAGTCATATCTGGACAGCAAAATCTTTTGTTGTCTTAAATGCTCACACAGGTGTAGCTAAACAAGAAAAACTTAGAGTCTTTTCAAACAGGGATTAATGACTCTAGTCATTAATTAAAATGCTCTAATTATCTGCAGGTAACAGAGTGTTCAAAAGGTGCATACATTACATCTGAATCAGTTCATCTCAGGTTCTGTTCAATATTGCTTTCTATTACATTTTTGGTACTATTTTTAAATATATTGGGTGAATGTTGTTCGGGAAAGTAAAGAACTCATGTTAGAGACAATGTGGAAATTCCACTTCTTCCCAAAACAAAAGAAAAAATAGGCTTTGTTTGGTATGGAAATGTACAATACCATACTAGGAAGTTGTACAGCAGTACCACATTCCCCCTGAGGATGTTCCTTCATGTTTTTATCTGGAACACTCATTGGAATAACTGCAGGCCTCCTGCATAGAGATTTGTATCCACACACTCAGCTATCTAGGGACCTCACTGCTATCCCTTCTTGGACTAGACTTTAAAACATCACATGCCTATTGAGAGAGCCACACAGAGTGCAGAATCCCAAGTGAGTGGCTCATGCTGATGATATGCACAGTGAAGCCACTGAAGTTCCACTACAAAGAAGGAACTTATTTTGTTCCCTGTGGCCATAGGTAAGTGCTCCCCCAAATGAGGGTGAACATAAATAAGTGACTTTAGTATGGTCAGGTCCTGAGCAGGCTTCTCCAAACATCGATCTTGCTCTGCCTCCATGCTGTTTTTCTCATTCTCAGATGACAGCTGTAAGCCCAGAAAGCACATTAAGGTAAACGTTGCTCTAATTTGCACCCAATGAAATCCCACTACAACCAAATATTGCATTTCTTTAAATAGAAACTGGGTGTCTACACAAAATGCTTCATTGCACAGTAAACAAATCTATTGCACAGTAAAGCATCACCAAGTAGCTGTGCTAATAAGCTGCTGGACAGTAAATTAACCTACTGGGCACTAGATACTATGCAGTAGGACTCATGTAGACACTGACCAGGAGCAAATTTGCTCATCAGCCACACCAGCAGGGGGCCCAATTCTGGCACTGCTCAGCTCCTGGCTCCCCAGGAGCCAGAAGCAGATCAGTATGGGGACCAGGTCCCTTTCTGCCCCTCTCCCTCCCATGCCCCAGCACTGCAGAACTCCTGGCTTGCCACAGGAGTGGGGAGCTGAACAGTGCTGGGACTGGGAAGCAACCAGTGGTACAGATAGCAGTGAGTTCCCAACTAGGCGGGGAATCCCCACTCAGTTGTAGGCAGTTAGAAGATGTATTGGTGAGGCAGCTAGCAGCAAGCCCCCCACTGGGCAGGGATTCCTCACTTGCTGCTAGCTGCCCCACCAGTGGGACAGCTCTCAGCTCCCCTTGGCTGAGTGGGGATTCCCTGCCCAGCTGGGGGCTCACTGCTAGGGAGGCTGGGACCTGCCCTTCCCCTGCAGCTCTCTCCTCAGCCCTGTACCTCAATCACCTACTAAGTGCATGGGGCTGGAAAAGAGCTGCAGGGCAGGGGACTCTTTCGCACCCATCTGCCCTGATTGGCTGACTGGGGCAGAGGACTGGGAAAGAGCTGTGGAGGAAAGGTAGATCCCAGCCAGCCCTGGGCTGTGCAGAGCAGTCTCCATGCAGTCTGGAGATGGCTTGGACCTGCCCCAGACGGGGACAGGTCCCAGCCTGCACAGGGAAACCCCGCAGGGCACAGGGATTGCCACCATGTGTGCAGGGAGGGAGAGCTCTGCAGCAGCAGCTGTCTCCCAGCCCCATGCTCATCAGGACCCCTCCAGCTGCAGCTGGCTGAGCTCTTCAGGCCCTGTGCACATGGAGAGTGGCCCCATGCTCCCTACCAGCCCTCAGGCTAGCACTCAGAAGGAGCCTGGAGCCCCCCTGGCTGCTGCAGGGAGCCAGATCAAGGCAAGAGCAGCCTTGCTCTGCCGCCCTGTATTTTTACTGAATGGTAAGCCTACTTTGAATTAATAGCACATATAGAGGTGCCCACTGTTTCTTATCTGAAGTGAGATCAGCTTCAGGTAGAAATTCAGATATAGAAAACAAAAATCTAAAACCCAGAGACAAGGACTCCAACCAAATCTATTCTGACACCTAGAATTAACTATCATTAAAGTGTATCTGTTTCAATGCTTGATACATCTCATTGGTCCCTCAGGCAGGCAACTAAGGCAATATGATAAAGTCAGACTACAACATCTCAGCTAACTTCTTTGCCATCTTTCTGAGGAGCCCTCCCTTGTAATATAAAACAGAAGTTGATGATAATTCCTTTGCAGATCTCCTGCATACATTTCTTCATCTGTTTGGTGCTACGCTTTCCCCACAAGTTTTGTATCTCAGCTGAACATCAAAAGAACTTGAAGATCAATGCCAAAAAAACAAATAACTGGGAAGCCTTTTGATGCTAATAATAATTGTTAAAACCATGGAGGGGGGAGGGGGAACTGCAAAGGTTTTGCAGTCCACTTAAATCAGTTATCTCCATGGAAGAAGACTCTGCTGTTTCTTAAAGGCCTGATCTAATTCTCACCAGAGTCATGAGAAAAACTCTCTTTGACTTCAGTGATTGGCACTCTAATGCTCTTCTTACTGGTAGGCAGATCTGTTCAGAAATAGTATCTGATTCCCCTGGAGGGGTGCACACCATCCCCAGATACATATGACAATGTGAAAGAACAGGCAACAAAACCCAGTGCAATAGATTTCTACTCCTGGCTAGGTCTCAGGCATCTGCTTTTTTGCTACATTTCCTAATTTGTAAGTAGGGAAGTCTTTCTTTTAGAGAGAACTCAACCCTTTTCAGTCCCTCTGGCATCAACAACAGTGGGCACATCTACATGAGACACTTACTGTGCAGTGAACTAATCTACTGTGCAGTAAGATTAAACCATGTAACCATGTTCAGCAGCTACTCTGCAGTAAATTAGGCTAATGTGCAGTTTTCTACTACCTTTGAATGCAGGTAGTAGATGAACTGCACATTAGCTACTGCGCAGTAGTGCACATGTAGACAGCTGACCAGAAGTGGTCAGCCCATACAACAGGGAACTAGGAAACTGTCTCCTCCCCTAGCAACCATTTCCCAGCCCTGCACCCCAAACAACCAATGAAGGCATAGGGCTGGGAAACAACTCCTGGGGAAAGGGACAGTTTCCTAGCCCTGTGCCCCAGTGTGCTGATTGAAGCGTAGGGCTAGGATGCAACTGCCTCAGAACAGCTGAATCAGGAATTGGATCGGTATTGGCTGATATGCCTCCTTAAAACTCTGCTATTGGTATCGGCCCGCAAAATCTCTATCAGTGCACCCCTACTTACAGCACATTAATAGCACATGTAAACATGCCCGGTAATAGCTAACTGCTCCCTGGCCTCTCACCCTGGTCCCTGGTGCTGTTGCCCCTCTGTTCCTAGTCTCTCCAGCCTGTTGTTTCTCTGCTGACTCCTACTGTGGATTGCTCCTGTCATCCACTCTTCCCTGCTGAACCCATTTCTCCCCCTCTACTCCTGTCTCCCTAGTTGCATTCAGGAAAGTCTCTTTCTTCTTTCCCTTGCTCCCTGGGCACCCATGGTGGCAACCTTGAAGGCACAAAGGAGAGAGCATCCTGGGTCTCAGGTCCTATGCCTCATGCCACAGCACCTTCAGAAGCAAAAAGGAGTATTTTTTATAGAAAGTTCTGCTCAGTCCCTGCAGCCCTGCTTGGGATAGAACATGCTCAATGCAGATATACCCTGTGGAAAATTTAACAGCCAAACTCTTAACACAGCTCTTCAGGACAGGTGAGACTGAATTGTCATTGTCTGCTGAGGCATTCAATAATTATTCAGCACCAACGAATTTCAAGAAGGCACGCTAGGTGTCTGAGTTCTGACTGACTGGCATTGCATGGTACGATCATGACAAGCTCCAACTGGCTCTTGAGTGAGGTGCCAATACACCTCCCCACAACATCTGACTCAGCCAGACAGGAGCAAATGTTCATGACAATGGTGGCACCTCTGTCATCAGGGACACCCTATTTCAAGTTCTTGCTCCACATAAGGAACATGCTAGATCTAATTAGTAAAAAACCCATACAAATCACTTAACCTGGGTAAATATAACATATTTTTCTCATTCTCGGAAACAGACAAAACTTTCCAAACAGTTACAAATGAGGTACCTGAGGCAAATACTTACCTGGGGAAAATTTAGTCCAGAGTGTAGAAGTCTGGCAAAGTTATAAACAACAAAAAGTGTCAGACAACTTGATTTTACTTAATGAATAGGGGAGGCAACCTAGTAACAGATAATGAGGAAAAGGCTGATCTACCTTTTTTACCTTGGTCTTCACAGGCAAGGTCAGCTCTCAGACTACTCAACCAGGCAGCACAGTTTGGGGAGGAGGTGAGCAGCCCTCAGTGATGAAAGAACAGGTTAGGGACTATTTAGAAAAGCTGGACATATACAAGTGCATGGGGCTGGAAGCAATGCATCCAAGGTGCTGAAGGAGTTGGCTGATGTGACTGCAGAGCTGCTGGCCATTGTCTTTGAAAACTCATGGTGATCAGGGGAAGTCCCAGATGATTGAAAAGGGGCAAATAAAGTGCCTATCTTTTAGAAAGAGAAGGAGGAGGATCCAGGGCATAGGCGACTGGTGCCTCCTGAGTCTGAGGGGGCACCCACAGAAACCAGCAGCAGGGACGGGGCTGGCAAGCACAAGCTGCTGGCAGTGATGGCATGGACGGGGCTGGCAAGCACCCGCAGAAGCTGCCAGTGGCATTGACAGCAAGGATAGCCCTGTCAGGGGGGCACGTTCCTCCCCATGTCCCCTCATCAGTCGCCTATGTTCCAGGGAACTACAGACCAACAAACTTCACCTCAGTCCATGGAAAAATCATGGAGTAGGTCCGCAAAGAATCCATTTCTAAGCACTTAGAGGAGAAGAAAATGATTAGGAACAGTCAGCATGGATTCACCCTGGGCAATTCATGCCTAGCCAACCTGATTGCCTTCTATGATGAAACAACAGTGGATGCAGGGAAAGCAGTGGACATAATACACCTTGACTTTAGCAAGGCTTTTGATTCTGTATCCCACAGCATTCTTGCAAGCAAGCTGAGGAAGTATGGGTTGGATGAATGGACTGGCCTGGATTGTTGGGGTCAATGGGTAGTAATCAGTGGCTCAGTGGCTAGCTGGCAGCTAGTATCAAGTGGAATGTTCCAGGGGTTGGTCCTGTGGCAGGTTTTGTTCAATATTTCATTAACGATCTGGAAGATGGGTTGGATTTGAACCCTCAACAAGTTCACGGGTGACACCAAGCTGGGGAGTGTAGTAGATATGCTGGGGGGTAGGGCTAGGATTCAAATTAACCTAGACAAATTGGAGGATTGAGCCAAAAGAAATCTCATGAGGTTCAACAAGGACAAGTGCAAGTCCTGCACTTGCAATGGAAGAATCCATACACCGCTACAGCCTGGAGACTGGCTAAGCAGCAGCTCTGCATAAAAGGACCCCGGGGTTACAGTGGACAATAAGATAGATGCGAGTCAGCAGCGTGCCCTTGTTATCAAGATGGCTAAAGGCATACGGAGCTGCATTAGAAGGAGCACTGCCAGCAGATGGAGGGAACTAATTATTCCCCTCTATTCTGCACTGGTGAGGCCACATCTGGAGAATTGTGGCCAGTTCCTCTCCCCCCCACGCACACACACTAAAGAAAGGATGTGGAAAAGTTGGAGAGAGTCCAGTGCAGACCAATAAAAATGGTTCAAGAGCTGTGGCACATGACTTACAAGGTGAGGCTGAGGGAACTTGGGTTATTTAGTTTGGAGAAGAGAAGACTGAGGGGAGATTTGATAGCAGCCTCTAACTACCTGAAGTGGGGTTCCAAAGAGGATGGAGCTGGACTGTTCTCAGTGGTGGCAGATGACAGAACAAGGAGCAATGTCTCAAGTTGCAGCAAGGGAAGTTTAGGCTGGATATTAGGAAGAATTTTCTCAGTAGGAGGGTAGTAAAACACTGGAACAGGTTACCCAGATAAATGGTACAATCTCCATTCTTGGGGGTTTTTAAGGCCTGGCTTGACAAAGCCCTGGCTGGGATGATCTAGTTTGAGGCTGCTCCTGCTTTGAGCAAGGGTTTGGACTAGATGACCTTTTGAGGTCCCTTCCAACCCTAACTTTCTATGATTCTATGATCTTTCAGGAATCACTAACAGCTCTACACATATGTTGCCTCTGACTTTGGAAACTGAGTGTAGATGAAACAAGAGGCATGTGTGCATGACACTTTAAAGCAGGCTAAATGCTTTTTGGACCACTTTAATGGTGTTGGTGTTTGCACACCTCAGTGGTGTATTGCACATTCATTCCAGCTGCTGTAGGAAATTCAGTGGCATAATGTACCTTAAATGACTTGAGGCACAGCAAACACCAGGCTCTGTGTAGCTCCACAGTTATGCAGGAAGCCATAGAGGCAGCCTGGCAGCAGCCTGGGAAAACAGGGTCTGCCCAAGAAAAGCTGCAAGCCTGATTTTCCCCCAACAACCCTGGAGCTTGCCTGCGTGCCTATCCTGTGCAGGGGCCTGGTGCTTCCCTCTGTAGCTGCAGTACCCCCCAGGACCACCCAAGCTGGGTGCCTGCAGGCAGATGCCACCTGGGGGGGCCACCGCTGCCGCAAAGGGAAGCACCAACCCCCCCGCAGCCCAGGGACTGCTCTGCCTGCTGGCAGGTCTCCCTCCTCTCCTCATCACTAGAGAGGCAGCAGACCCAAAAGTGGTCCAGAAGGACTTCCGGTCCACTTCCAGGTCTGCCAGGGAGCGTGTGGGGCCCCCTGCATACCTCCTGGCTCGGTGACTGCTGCCTCCTGGGTCTGGGGGGCACTCAAGGTCCAAATCAATTCAGCCAAATCAAATCAGGGACAGTGATTGAATCACTGTCCCCAATTCAGGCTGAATCCAAATCTGAATGGAATATGGACCATTTCGCACACCCCTACTGAGTATCTTCTACAATGTGAGAATGCCCTTACCTGTTCTGTACTGTGCAGTGTTAGACCCAAAAAGAAATGTAAGTTACCAGCATCTTTAACCATTGTATCACATACTGAGGATCTTAAATTGTGAAATTAGCTGTCTAAACTTACACAGCCAGATTTGAAAAACTATTGACCATTACAGTTCTGTGTTTCAGTCTCTTCATCTGCAAAAAATAAAGAGCTATTATTTACTCGATCTGCAGGGAACTTTCTTTCTCCACATTTTCTTCTGAATTTACATACAGTGACTTTTTCTGATTCCTACTGAACTGTTCTGGGTGGGGATCTTTTGCAGGGTTGAATCTAACACAGGCAAAGTAGAAGGCAAAAAATACAGTTCACCTGGTATAGTTGGAACAATAATTACAGACAGAAGTGATAGCACTACCTTCAACAAAGCCAAACTCCGCGAATAAAATTCAGCAGTCTGTCTTTGAAAAGAAAGGGAAGGTGCACAGAGCAAAATCCCCATAACAACCAGATTGCAAAAGAAAACCAAGAGAAAAATGTAAATGTGAAAGAGGAAGGAAATGGAGGTTTTATTTAAATATCACTGCCTGAGGGGAATAGCCTCTGCCAGTAATATAACAATAAAATACTGGGTTAAAATGGTCTCTGATTCAGGTAAATATTTAAATATGTGTTTTAAGTTAAGTAAGTGCTTAAGTGCCTTCCTGAGTCAGGGCTCAAAGCTATAATTTAGAGCTACAGACATTTTTTTCTAATAAATGCAGTATGTGTATATAAAGCCTATCCACTATCGCTCTTGCCAGACAAAATGTTAATTGTCTCCTTTGTCTAAATAGTTTGCTTTGACTTAGCTAAAAGCAGCAATTATTAAGAATATCTCCCTGAATACAGTTGACCTGAGTACAAGGTTTCCTGCTGTGAATGAGAAGACAGGCTTGTAGCTTGGCTGCTTTTGTACAATATGTGCAGTTTTTGTTGGCTATATGTGCTTTAATTTAAATGATTTTTTTCTACTCTTTTTCTGTGGGAAGGGCTACATACATGTCTGTGGGAAGTGAAGTGAGGGAGGCTCCAATTCCAGGCAGTTTGGTTAATTTGTATTTCTGTAATCTGTTGGGTTGCTTTGTAGTTTTGAGTTGTTTGTAGTTCGGTTGCAGAAAGTGAGACCTGTTACCATTTAGGTTATTGGTCCATTTTATTAGCTGGAGTACGTGGAATGTTCCCATGGTAACATTTTCTTGTTTCACTGGAGCACAATTCCTAGGCTTTTCAAGACTGCTCTGGATGGGCTCTTAAGCATCTTTCCAACCCTAATTTTCCATGATTTGTCTATGATTCTATGTCCATGCAGCATTTCTGCAAACTCTCTGTTTTGGTAAAGTGTTGTCCCCCCAGTTCAGGATATTTTTAGAGTGTGCTTACTTCTTTTCTTGTGAAGGTTAACATCAGAGAAAAGGGAAAAGCTTAACAGGTCTGTGCTAAAGAGGTAGAGCAGAGCTCAAGCTTTTTCCACACAGCACGACGTCATGCCAGCAAACCTGGTTCCAGTATGATGGGTCACCACTAAGGCTGAGAGCTGTTTAGCTTCTATAACCATTCACTGTATAGCTTTTGTGCTGGAGCCACTACCAAAGCTGCAAATGGTATATGCTGCTGATTTTAAGATGGAACACCAGCCTAGCCCAAGGTCTTCCCAAAGCAATTAGTGACAGATCCAATTGAAAAAGTAGATGCCTACCTAGGACTCAGGCAGAACCGAGGTATTTACATTGTGAGAAGTGATTACAATCAACCCCAACCCGGCAGCCACAAAACTCATTAGACACTTACATTCTGTACAGATCTACAGCCATCCAAACTTCAGCTTCTGCAAGTGTGTGGAAGCTCCCCCTGCACCTCCAGTCTGAGCAATTAAGCAGTGTGGTTTCCCACCCCAATGCCAGGGTTGGGAAAGGGGAGGAAAGCTGGGAGCAGGGGGTGCAGCCACCTCTGCAACACTGGTCACTACTCCTGCATCTTCTCCCACTTTTGCAAAAATCTGCATCTGCTTTTTAGGGCTGTGCAAAATTTCGCCAGCCATTTTGTTTAGACACTGTTTCGACTCATTTTGAGTTTGAAATAGCGAAATCAAAATGAAATGAAGGGCTTCAAAACAGCCTCAAAACAAAATGAGGCTAGATGAAATGTTTCAAAACTTTCCAAACGTTTTGGGTTTTGAAGCAGCCAGCAGCCAGGTGGTGGGAGACAAGGGAGAACCAGGGCCGCACTCCCAGCAGCTCCAGGCTCAGCCAGGCAGGGAGCACTGCCCTGGCTCTCCCCACCTCCTGTGCAGGGGAAAGGAACTGAACCCTGACTCAGTTCCCCTCCCCAGCACTGCAATCGGGCTGGAGAAGGGAACTGAGCCAGATTACTCATTTTCCCTCCCCAGTCCTACAACTGGGCTGGGGAAAGCAACTCAGCTCAGCTGGGCTGAATTCCCAACCCCAGCCCGACCATTGGCACTGCTTTTGAAAATCTTGCTGAATTCTCTATGACCAGCCATTAGCAACCTAGGAATTGTATTACCCTCTCTGAATCCTCTTCACCAAACTACACCTACACATCTCTCAAAATAAGTCTTTCCCTCCTGCTTGTAGTTTTCCTTTACCCACAATATCAGGTTAAGAGTCTAGCTATAAACATACCTTTCATATACTACAGAAGGCAGTATCTGTCCCAGTGAGACCAGACAGTAGCAACAGGGCAATCATCTGTAGTGCATAAATGAAGGGGCTTAACTGAATGGCTTTCAAGCAAAACAGCAGACAGAAAATAACACAATTTGGCAGAGGACCACCTACTGGCAGTAATACGTGTGTGTGTGTATATATATATATATATATATATACACACACACACACATATATATATATATCTATATATATATATATATATATATATATATATAGATATATATATATATATATATATATATAACAGTGCATAACACCCCCCTACATATGCACACACACACAACATAGTCCTTTAAGTACTTGTGCCAGTAATGACTCACTTTGGATGACCCAAATCAAGGGTTGGCATCATATCCTTGGAAATGAGGCTCTTTTGGTCCTTTTTGAGTCACTTAAGCAGCTTGAAGATTTCACAGGTCTAGAACAACAGCTGATGGACTCATAAGAAACCATCCTGCTGGCAGTATGATGTCTTCTGTGTCTGTACATGGCATATCTTCAAACATCTCAGTTTGGCTTCATGATGGGTACAGTGGGAGTTGACAATAATGGATTTACTACTCTTTCTAGGACAACTTGTTCTACAAGAGGATTGATCTTGGCGTCAATCTTTGGACAGAAGACAAGTGCAACATGACAAGATTTCATTCAAATTGTTGCCACAATTGGATCCAATAAAAGTGAAACTGGTGGACCTTTGTACATACCTAGCCTCCTTCAAAAACTTCACTGAATTCCTTTAGGGACCCTTGTGCTTACAGCAACGGCATTCAGCATCCCAGACACCTTGGACAGTGTGTCACAACGCTGTGCGCTCCTATTAACTTGATGCCCAGTTGATTAAACCATTCTCTACTTAGCAAGCTTGGTCACTGTCCTTTAGCAATTATGAGGCAGAGGACTTTTTGATCCTTCCCATAGTGGACATTGATGTAACATTTGTCTTCCAAGTCAACTGCTTATTTATTCTTGTCAAGAAGTCTTGCTTTGTGCAGAATAATAGGAAGATGATTTGAGGCCATACCAAAGGCCACAGAAATTTGTATGCATCTTCTGAATTAAGGCCAACTTGGATCCTGCATCTCCTTCTCTGACACATGTAACACCGTGGAGCATCATTGTAGCATAGGTTATCTTCTATAGGAGTGGTGTCTCCACACTGCTGGCAAACCCAGTAGTTTTCTGTGAAAATGCTGTAGGCTGAAATTCCACTCAGATCAGCACCAGTATTTGTGGCAGTTGGAAGCATAGTCTCCAACTATGACTGACTATATTTGACTTCTTTCTGGATGGCTTCAACTTGAGATGACACACACATATAATGTGACCCTTGTGCTTGCAGCAACAGCATTCAGCATCCCAAAAGTTGGTATAAAAGTCCCAAGACTACAGCCTGCTCATGCCAACTTCTTCCATGTGAACCAAGGTCACCATAGTGGAGAAGAGGCACACAAAAGACCCCATGGGAAGGACAGAACTGCCTGGTCTGGGCTCCATGAGGTGGTGCAAGGTCCCCTTCTCCCTTGGAGCACCTGGCAGCATCTTGCTCACTGGTATACTACCCCCATCACCACTGTAGTGTATTTCAGAGCAGAGCCAACCCAAGCAGGGTGCAGGGCCCAGGGCAAATCAGCCTGTGCGGGGCCATGCTTTCCTGAAGGTGGGGTTCTCCTCCAGTATTTCTTCCTTACTTTGTCCTCATTGTCTGTAGACTTATCAAAAAAATTATGTAATGATTTACTTCACACACAGAAAGTCAAGGCCACAGTGTTGAATAAGACTTCATTATAATGATCTCTTCTAGTGGGCTTAAACAGCCCTTTCTGGAGAAATAGTAAATAATTCATCATTAGTTTGGCACTTCTTTGAGAACCAGGGCTTTGAAAGTAATTTTAGATGATCGGTATAACCCCCGCCTCCCAGGCAGGAAACAAAAATGCCTGAAGTCCCCTATATACCTGTAGGGTGTGGACACATGAATGCTTGGAGCTCTTTCAAAAACAGAACATTTCAAAAGGGCAGCAGCTGGTGCATTTTGTTATGTACAACTGAGCTTACAGTGACTTAAATGCAGCAAACTGGCTCCAACTTTACAGACTTGTATCCAGTGTTAAAGTTGGAACTTCAAGCATTTGTGTGTCCACACCCCTAGTTTCTGCTCATTGGCTTGCATAACACCATCTAAGAACTGACAATGCCAAAATACTTGGTATTCTAATTCACAACTAAACCCTCAGCTAGGAATTTCCCCTATTTCTCTCGCCTCAGGGTTCAATCCTGTCGATCTTCTCAGAGTAGTTCAGTTGGATTGAGCGTTGCACAAAAAATGTCAGCGGAATGACACTTTCAGAGTTTGGCTGAGTTTGTTTATGCATCTGTGTGTGTCCTATTTTACCTAACTGTCCAGTGGAAAGTATGACTCACCTGAGAAGTAGGAAACTTGCCATCAAATCCCCAGTGTGGCTTTAGTAGTCAAATAGGGTATCTATACATGTGCTCTGGGGTAGTGCAGAGGTGGGGAGGGGCGGTTTAGTTACAGCGATGCAACTAAAGCTCCCACAGCATCACATGTATTCCATGTAGCATGCTTCAAAACGGTAGCAGGGGCTCTTTATTTAAAGCTCATTTAGCAAGCTTTGCCACCATTTTGAAGTCCGGGGATGCTGAAGACACATGACGCACGGGGCTGCTGGAGCGCACTAATTGGCATGCTCCAGCAGACTCACAGTAGACTCTATTAATTGAGCCTGCACTGATGTGTGCAAACTAGCACGCAGCAGAGGAGAGTTCCATCACATGTGTAGGTGCCCATAGTGTTTGGGAGGCAGCTGCATGTTCTCAGTTGGCTTGCAAACAGTAACTGAGGTGACAGTAACTGGTCAAATCAATTAACAACTTGGAACTGATTTGACTGCAGTGGTTTGAGATAAATCTCCAAGGTCTTACAAAGATTTCCCTCCTGTCCTAAAATGTGGATCCCTTTTTACTTCTGTTCAAACAGCTCAGTTTCATGTGAACATATTACTGATATTAGAGAATTGTGCTAGTCATAAAATGGACACAGGAAGAGGCAATTTCATGTATTAATGTCCTCAGGTACTGGTGATAAATTAGAGATCTAACTCACCACTGGCTCCTTTATCCTTGAGACAATGAAAAAGAGCTGCGAACCAACATCACCAGGATCTACTCCTTCCTGGAGCTATTAGCCATGTCTGCAGTAGAACGTGGGGAGCTCAAATCATCTTTCCTATTTACTGGAAGACTGCCTTCCTTGTATTGAGTGACTGCAGATGATGACTTAATCCAGGACAATCAATCTGTTGGGTTTTTTTCCACTCATGCTGGGTTTTGGGACCAGTAATAATGCAGAAGACAGAAAAGAAGGAATGGATATCTATCTACCTACTATGCAGTCACAACACTCCCATCATTTCATAGATATGTATATTTCAGAGGAGGAGGCTGCAAAGAAATGGCTTTGATCCTGTAAACCAGTAGTGTTCAATTGCTCTGGTCCTGTAAGCCAGATGTCTGGCATGGGGCTGGTACATGGATCCTGTGCAGAAGGTTGATCCATGGTCCTGATCCAGCAGGGAACCTGATGTGGCGCCAAGCCGTGAGTGAGATTCAGCATGCTGGCATAGAATCATAGAAGTAGGGTCGGAAGGGACCTTACAGATCTTCAAGTCTGACCCCTTGCCTGGGCAGGAGAAAAACTGGACTCAAATGACTCCAGCCAGGTGGGCATCAAGCCTCTTCTTAAAGACCCCCAGGGTAGGAGCCAGCACCACTTCCGTTGGAAGTTGGTTCCAGATCCTAGCCGCCCTGACTGTGAAGTAGTTCTTATGGATGTCTAATCTAAACCTCCTCTCCAACAACTTGTGGCCATTATGTCTTGTTATGCCAGGGGGCGCTAGGGGAAACAGGGTGTCTCCCAAACCCTTCTGGTCCCCCCATTGAGTTTATAGACGGTCACCAGGTCCCCCCTCAGCCTTCTCTTGTGAAGGCTGAACAGGTTCAGGTCCCACAGTCTCTCATTGTAGGGTCTGCCCTGTGGTCCCCGGATCATGCAAGTGGCCCTCCTCTGGACCCTCTCAATATTGTCCACATCCCTCCTGAAGTGGGGCACACAGAACTCCAGCTGTGGCCTGACCAGTGTCACGTAGAGGGGGAGGATCACCTCCTTGGCCCTACTTGAGATGCACCTGTGGATGCATGACAAGGTCCGGTTAGCCCTGCCAACTGTGACCTCGCATTGTTGGGCCATGTTCATCTTGGATTCAGTAATGCCTCCAAGATCCCTTTCTGCCTCCGTGCTCTCAAAAAGGGAGTTTCCCATCTTACAAGTGTGCTGCTGGTTACTATTGCCCAAGTGCAGCACTCTGCACTTGTCAGTATTGAAACGCATCCTGTTTTTGTTAGCCCACTCCTGCAAACTATCCAGGTCTTTCTGCAGTCTTTCCCTCCCTACTAGTGTGCTCACCTCGCCCCAAATTTTGGTATCATCAGCAAATTTAAACAGGTTGCTTTTCACCCCATTGTCCAAATCGCTGATAAAGAAATTGAACAGCGCAGGCCCAAGGATCGAGCCCTGGGGGACTCCTCTGCCCACTTCCCCACAGGCTGAATATGACCCGTCCACCACCACCCTCTGAGTACGACTCTTCAGCCAATCTACAATCCATCTGGCTGTGTAAGCATCAATGCCACAGTCGCCTAGTTTTTTAATGAGGATGGGGTGGGAGACAGTGTCAAAGGCCTTGCTGAAGTCCAGAAAGGCATGGTCTGACGCACTGGATCCAGTCACGACACACCCTGTATGCCATCCATCCGGGCATATGGGGCTGTCATCTGGGCCAGAAGGCTCTCCACAGGTTTGGAAATTTAGTGGAGGGAGGAGTGGTGGCAATGTTAATTGCCATGGCCCTGGAAGCAATTAATGCTGATGCTGCTTCTCTGCCACCACGTTTTCAGACCTGTGGGGAGCCCCATTGGCTGGATGGTGTAGCTCCACAGGTCAGATCTGACCTAAAGGCCAAGGTTGAACACGTTTGCTGTGAATACTTATTCCTGCAAATGCTCCTTTATCTTTTAAGCAATTCAGTGAAATGTATGAGACAGCTCTTTGCTCAGGACAATGGGTATGATTTTATAGATTCTTGGGCACTTTTTTTTTTTAACTAAGTTAAAAAAAAATCACAAAAATATTTCTGTTAGGTTGAAATACTTGAAAATTCAATTTAAATCGCTTCTTTCAAAATGTATTAGGCTTAATCTGCTTAGAAGCCTCCTATGATAGCTGACATGTAGGGGGTGAAATTTGCAAAAGGAAATTCAGTTTGGAGAGAGGCATGATCTAGTAATGTGCCCTAATAGCTCCAAGTGAGCTGTGCAGGATCTGTGATTCTTAAGTCCTGTCATTCTATGAATCTTTATTTGA
This sequence comes from Crocodylus rhombifer, assembly GCA_038503035.1. Classification (NCBI taxonomy): domain Eukaryota; kingdom Metazoa; phylum Chordata; order Crocodylia; family Crocodylidae; genus Crocodylus; species Crocodylus rhombifer. The sequence continues at coordinate 69,476 of JAVSML010022368.1, forward strand.
AGATTCCAGACCACTGTGAACTATTCAATATCTTTCTTTTAATAAAAGTCTCCACCAGAAATGTTTCCAAGACATAAAAAAAAAATTTAATGACTGAAGAGTCACCAAAGTGTCTTTAAAAAGAAAGAGGGGAGAGGTAAGGAATGGAGATAAGATGAGTAGCAATAGGATGGCATGGACCTTTCCCTTCCTTCTTTTTGATCCCTTCTTCTACATCCCTGTCAATAAGGAGGCTGACCTTTTGAAAAGGGCAGTGCCACAACCCCACAGCCACGTTCTTTTAGTCCATTTTTATGTCACACAATCTTTGTTGAGAACTGCTGTGTTAAAGAGGATAATATGACATAATGAATTTGCATTTACTGGTTGGAGGAAGTACATGCACTTTATGGATAGAGCCAGGCCTACATCCAACTAATGACTCCCTTTTTGTTCTTGGATCTTCAGATCTCTAGAAAGATCAGGACTAGCTCTTTGCTTTGCATGCAGCTTTCAAATCATTAGGACAGCTCCCAACCATGGCTTGAGAAGAATCATGGTATACATGTGCTTAACCAAAAGGTCTCAGAGTTATGTGCTTCACAGATGTATGTACAGAAATAAAACCTAAAATACAGTTATCTGAGGATGGACACACACACACCCTTTCATGCATCTCTAGCTCAGTCTCTTTTCTGAGAACCAAATTTGAGAGAATACTATAGTGCATTTACATACTCTTGGTATTAGCTTCTCATGTTTAGTGGGACCAAGGGCCTAATTTCAACTGTATATAAAGAAATAAATCAGCTTGTAGGGCTTGGTCCTTGGGCTGGTGCTGTTCAACATCTTCATTAGCGACCTGGACGAAGGTGTGGAGAGCACCCTGTTCAAGTTTGCTGATAACACCAAGCTGTGGGGTAAAGTGAATACACTGGCAGGCAGGGACTGCATCCAGGCAGACCTGGATAGGTTGGAGAAGTGGGCAGATCTGAACAGGATGCAGTTCAACAAGGACAAGTGCAGGGTGCTGCACCTGGGGAGAGGAAACCAGCATTATGGTTATAGGTTAGGGGCTGCCTCTCTCGGCAGCACAGAGGCAGAGAGGGATCTTGGAGTCAGGATTGACTCCAGGATGAATATGAGTTGCCAATGCGACGAAACAATAGGCAGAGCCAACCGCACCCTGTCATGCATCAACAGGGGCATCACTAGCAGGTCCAGAGAGGTCTTGCTCCCCCTCTATGTGGCGCTGGTCAGGCCGCAGCTGGAGTACTGCGTCCAGTTCTGGGCGCCGCACTTCAAGAGGGATGTGGAGAACCTGGAGAGGGTCCAGAGGAGGCCACTCGTATGGTTGAGGGCCTCCCTGGCCAGCCCTATGAGGAGAGGCTGAGGGACCTGAATCTCTTCAGTCTCCGCAAGAGGAGACTGAGGGGGGATCTTGTGGCTGTCTACAACCTTATCAGGGGCCAGCAGCAGGGACTCGGGGAAAGTCTATTCACCAGGGTCCCCCTTGGGGTCTCCAGAAACAATGGCCACAAGCTGAGGGAGGATAGGTTTAGGTTAGATATTAGGAAGAACTACTTCATGGTAAGGGTGGCCAGAGCCTGGAATAGGCTTCCCAGAGAGGTGATGCTCTCACCTTCCCTGGAGATCTTCAAGAGGAGACTGGATAGGCACCTGGCTGGGGTCTTATGACCCCTGCCACCCCCAGTGCTCCTTCCTGCCCATGGCAGGGGGTCGGACTAGATGATCTGTCTAGGTCCCTTCCGACTCATTGATTCTATGAGTCTATGTAGCTAGATATTTGTTGGGGAGGTATTTGACAGTGATAAGTGAAGAGGAATGTTACTGAACACAAAAACCTTTGGTGCAATTGACATTCTGGAGACTCAGTCGGTATAAGATACCAGAAGGCTGTACGTGACTCCTGCTCTGCAGAGCATGTTTATACTAGATCTGAGCCTGTGCTCAAAATGTTAAAGAGGGCATGCTCACTTTCTACAGTGTTCATAAACATGTCCATCAACCACAACCTTTTGGGAGCAGACAGTACTGGAGATACTCAATTTGTTGAAAAACAAAGTGCCAATCTCTGTGATCTAGCCCCAAAACTATATCACCTTTTCTCCACTAAAGAATAAGGTTAAATGGTGTGTTTAGGTACTTTATCAACGTACATCATAATAACAGAGCCAAGAAATAGCTCCATCTATAACTTTGAGGAGATTTTAGTCTGCTGGGGTTTCTCTGACCAGAAACATTTCCTATGGAGTTTCATACTCTCCCACTCCTCTTCTGTTCTTATTACAGTGTGGAAGGATGCAGCTACAGTATTTTCATTTCCCAGAAGGAAGTGAATATATTAAAATTTCCATCTTCTAGTCAAGACCACTAAAACAAACAAATAAACTCATAAGACATTTGCCCAAATATTCTGGTCTACACCCTCAGCTCTGGCCAACTGCTATCAGTGCAAGACCTAGGTTGTGGACTCCTCCAGCATTGACCTGGATGTGTACCAGTCTGAACTCATAGTATAAACAGATCTGCTTTAAATTAAGTCCACTGCCAATAGTTCCAAGCAAGCAGCAGTATGGCAGACTGGGATTATCAAGGCAAATTGGAATCACCCATCCAAAAGGAAGCCCTCTCTTTTCTTAATGCCACACCACATATGCAACAGAAAAGGGTAGGTGTGAAAGATACCACTATGCAGGCTCAATATCTCTAGAAGCTCCCTCTCACTGAAATTCTTACAGAATTACAGCTGTTTTGAACCAGCAATGTGGCATAAACCAACCCTATGACAGAGTAGGTTCAGGATGTTTTCCATTAGTGGAAATTAAGGAATAAAAGTAGATAAGTAAACATGAAACCGGTGTAGAAGCCTGATTTTTTTTCCACATCTAGGACTCCCAACAGCTGTCCTGGGTGATATGGCATTCAAATATCTAACAGACCTGCAACAGAACTTCTGTGCAGGAAGTGTCTTGTTCAGATTCTTCAGTGAACAGAATTTGCTTCTCACAATAGTTCAGATATTTCAAGAACTGTCAGCAAAAGAAAGCAAACAACTGCAAGGTTCAATCATTTATTACCACTGCTAAGATGAACACAGATACTTGATACCCAATTATTATGCAGACCTGTAAAAAAATAGTTTTAATACAGTATCAAAATTTACACAAGTGTCGTGTCAAAAGACCAGTGTCCTTCAAATTAGCCCCAGCAGCTAGGTACTGCAGGCGCACATACTTGGTTTACAGTTCTTCATATATAGGAATACAACAATTTAAGTGTAACTATGAGAATTGCTTATATGAGAAAAAGTAATATGGAAACATAACAAGCCATTGCTTAGGTTTATATATATATATATATATAAATATATAGATGTGTATATGTATGTAAGAAGCATTTTAAGAAGCAAAATTAAAGGCCAGATTCTGCAGTCTTAACTCAAGGAAAAGGAGTCAACAGGAGTTATGCCTGAGATCAGAGGCCTTGTAGTTATGTCAGATGGGACCAAATAAGAACAACAGGATAGATGGAATTACAGTTGCAAATTAATCCATAACAATTTTCTGAAGACATTAAGCTAATTTTACAACATATGCCCATAGGAAAAAAGGTTGTACAGCATCCCAGAAACATTCCACTACCAACGGACCAGTAATACAACATGTAACAAGCCCACAGGAAACAGAGACTACCAGCTTTGGCTCAAATATTAGTAATCAGGAACAAACCCAAAACTTGGGAATTGTTGCATTCCTATTTTTTGATGCTCAGCTATAGTAAAAAGTTAAGCAACAGCATTCAGTCACAAGCCTGTTGCACATTCATATAAGAAACTATCATTGCATTTAGATATACACAAAATACCTATCATAGCATTTCAATGCACACAATCTAATATTATACATGTAGAAAAAAAATTAAATTTAGCACATCTAGGGCACCTCCTGGTCAAAATTCCAGCAATCCAAACAACAGCTTTTAGTCTCAGAAAAATGAAATACATGCTTTGAGTATAATAAAGCTTTTCTCTAAAGGAACACTATGGTGGGCAAAGAAAGCTTTGAATTAATGCAGTGCAATCTTTTAGATTCATATGGGTCTTATTAAATAAACCAGCATGTCTCTAACCTAAATGGAAGAAATTAGCAATCTGACACCTGGAAAATACTTTCAAAAAAACCCCTCAGATGGTGGTTTTGGTTTGAGATCTTTCATATGGATTGCCAAGTGTTCCATTCATTTAAAATGGTGCTCATCATATACGTCTTCAGAAAAGATGCACCAAAGTGAATGAAAAAGAATTCTATCTTCACTTTCATTTAGAAAGAAATTGTGTTTCACTACAAGTACTGTAGTTTTTGCTACACTACTGGCTGGTCTTTTAGCACCTCAAAATACAAATATTCTAGGAAAAAATGCTCAGCTAAACATTTCTTACGCACCATTAACTAATAGCTTATAGACTGAAGTGCAAGTTACTAAACAACCGATGTTCTCAAAACTGTGGAGACTGAAGGCACAGTTTATTGGTGTCTCTCCAGCCTGGTGAAAACTCCTGTAAATCTAATGGAAAAAGTCATTCAAACTCATTGGAGGTTTATCCTAAGTATCTAAAAAAAATCATTTTTTCTGTGCATCTCCTGCAGAGTCTCCAGTTACGTTTTAAGTAGGAATTATAATATCTGAATGTTTCTTAAAGTGTATGCATAAATGACAGCGCCATGATTACAAGAGGCAGCATTTAGCTATTCAATAGACTGCAATGACGGAATACATGGGACACACAACTCTCGTCTGAAAGGCTTCTATGAAGAGTCTGTCCTAGTTTCAGAAGCAATCACATGTAGTGCATGTAGACATCCTGTTATCAGCTGAGAAGTTACTGTAGAGAGAATAAATTCTTTATCTGTCACTGGCATTTTAAACTTTGTATCTCCAGAGAGAGGCGATGCTCCTGTCCTCTTACATTGGTCCTTTATACTGATTCCCCGACAAATGTTGTCTAATTCCAGGGCACGAGCCTGCAGCATCTCCAAGTTTCCTCCACACAACCTAAGGGCGGTAATAGAAAAAGATGTCATTCTGTCATCCAACACAAAGGGGGGGGGG